>MU714407.1:109962-129899 GCA_026770625.1 Nicotiana glauca
TATCCAAACACCAACACTATTATTTTTCCTTCTTGGTTTATTTTATTTATATAACATGTATTATTTTATTTTTTAGGACAAGTATCAGATTGATCTTGATGCATGACAACAAACTCAACCTGAAGGAACTCAGCCGACCACGGAGGATATGACTGCAATTTGGACACAATCGGCTGGTGGCGTGAATAAAGGTATAAATATTATGTAAATATTTATTTTGGTATTAATTTGAAAGTTGCTTGTTTTTTTCTTACTTCTTTTACTTTATTTTCTTTATTTCTCGTAAAAATAATAAAATAAAGGTCGAGTCTACGGGATTGGAGTACAGCCATCCTCCAGTCGTCCACCAACATCATTATTCATGGGGCATCAGTTTCCCAAGAAGACATGGAATCTATGCGTCAAAAAGTGGATCAAATATCGCAAGAACTTCAAGAAACTCAGGCTTTGATCCAAAAATTATTTTTTTAAAAAAGCAAGAAAAGAGTTGCAATGGAGTCTGAGTCTGAGTCTGAGGAGGAGATTGAATCTGAATAGGCTATTTGAATGTTTTAGAGTTGAAGTTAGAGACATGTTTAATCTATGTTGTTTGATAGTTCGTTGTTTCATTAGTTGGTTGAAATATTATAAATATTATTGTTCACTTTGTGGTAAATATTGAATTTTGGATTGTTATATTAGGTTTTTTGTTAATTGTTAGGTGTTTGGTTGGCTATTTTATTTGGCAGGTGGGTAATTAGAATTACAGTAGGATTCTGCCTAAAAATGCCAAGATTTGCGACTGAATCCAACACAAAGTTCACCAGGAATTATCCAGATTTGCAATTGATTCAGTTGCAAATTAAAAATTTCTAACAATATGTAATTAATTTTTGCGACTGAATCAGTCGCAAATGGAGAATTTTCAATATTTTCAATTAATTAATAATTATTATTTATGAGTGTTTCACTCAGAAGCTAGCGACTGATTCTGTCGCAAATTTAGCGACGGATTCTATTGCAAATTTAGCGACTAATTCAGTCGCTAATTGCTAAATTTCAAATGACCCTGCATTTTTCTGTTTGCGATTGCATCCGTCGCAATTTTTCGACTGATTCAGTCACAAATATATTGCGACCACGTATTTTCTGACTGACACTTTTTAGTCGCAAATCGGTCGAAAAAATACGATTTGCGACTGTTTTGACGGTCACAAATTTGCTATTTTTAGTACTGCTTTGCTTAGTCGAGCTCAACCTAAGATTTAGTTTGCTATTGCTAGCTTACTATTTGATTACCCTTTGGCTCCTGCGGGGGTGGAGGTACTGGTGTTGGCATTACATCGTGCACCGCAAATATTTCTCTCGCTGCATATTGTTCCCCGTAGACGGTTTTAATCCCATCCTTTGTCGGGAATTTCATCATTTGATGGAGGGTGAATGGTATTTCTCTCATGCAGTGTATCCACGAACTCTCGAACAAGGCATTGTACCTCATGTCTCCTTTGATGACATGGAATTTGGCATTTTTGGTTGTGCCAGCCATGTTAACTAGGAGGGTGATTTATCCTTTCGTTGTTTCACTTGCCATGTTAAATCCGTTGAGGACTCGAGTAGCGGGCACGATTTGGTCAAGAAGCCCGAGCTGCTCTATTACCCTTGACCTGATAATGTTGGTCGAGCTACCTGGATCCACAAGTACACGTTTAATTTGAAATGTATTTACAAGGAAAGAGATTACCAGTGAATCGTTGTGAGGCTGAGACAAGGTCTCAGTGTCCTCGTCGCTGAATGTGAGAGCATCCTCAGGTATGTAGCCCCAATTCGTGTTTCTCTGGTGATAGATATTTTTGTTCTTCTCATTACGGGCTTCTGTGGGGGCATCGATGCCTCCTAGGATCATGTGAATGACATGTTTTGGCTCATTCGTTTCGTTCTTCTTGGATGTCTCTCTCTCCTAGAATTGATTTTTGGCTCGATCGTTGAGTAATTACCGGAGGTGACCATTGTCGAGTAATCTGGCCATTTTTCCTGGAGTTGTCGGCAATCCTCGGTGCTGTGGCCGGGCGTGTTTTAAAATTCACACACTAAGTTATGATTCCTTAGCGAAGGATCTGATTGTGTAGGCCTGGCCACCTTCCATCTCTGATTTACTGATGGCGAACACGATGTCTGATACATCGATATTGAAGTTGTATTCTGATAAGCGAGGTGCCTCCATTGGCCCCGCGTTCTTATCAAATATGGATTTATTGATGAGTCCCCGAGGATTCTATCCTCGGTCTATCCTTTGATCATTGAGAGGTGGGTTGTGCCTCAGGGTGTTTGTCCTATCTTCAGTGCATGGATGGTACCTTTCTTTGTTTCAGTTTTGGCTCCTCCGCTAGAAGCCTACTTGGGTATAACGAGCCCGAGGGAGCTCCTAGTTGATCGTCATCGACCCTGATTTTTGACTGGTATCGGTTTTAAACGTCCGACCAGGTCAGAGCGGGATATTCAACCAGATTCTGCTTCAGCTGCTTCGGAGCCACCGAGCCTCGTTCATTCAGACCTTGAGTAAAGTCCTGCACTGCCCAGTCATTGGAGACTGGCGGCAGTTCTATTCATTCTATTTGAAAGCGAGACACGAATTCTTATAGTATCTCGTTCTCCCTTTGCTTTATTTTCAAGACGTCGGATTTCCTTGAGGCCACCTTGATGGCAACGACATGTGCCTTTATGAAGAAATTTGATAGCATGGAAAATGAGTTTATAGAGTTTGGGGCCAGGTTGTGATACCACATCATTGCCCCTTTAGAAAGTGTTTCCCCGAACTTCTTTAGTAGGACGGACTCGATCTCTTCGTCCCTTAGGTTGTTGCCTTTTATCACATAGGTGTAAGCGGTAACGTGGTCATTGGGGTCCGAGGTACCGTTATATTTCAGAAGATCCGATATTCTAAACTTCTTTGGAATGGGTTGCAGGGCCGATTCCTATGGGAATGACTTCAGTACGAACTTCTTTGAGTCCATACCTTTCAAGACTGGGGGTGCTCTTGGAATTTGGTCGACCCTGGAGTTGTAAGTCTCGACCTTCTTATTGTTTGGCTCTATCATTTTCTCGCCTGATTCAATCCTTCTTTTGAGGTCCTCTAGCATCTTGATGATGGCGGGATCAGCTATCGACCCGTTATTGCTCGATCTCTCCAGTACCTACTCGGCTGGGGGAGCCATCCCCGGTGCTACCGTGCTAAGAGTTTCCTGGTGACTTTGCAACTAAGCAATAGCCAGTTGTTGTGCCTGCAACATTTCAAAAATAACGTGAAGGCTAAACTCTCGTTCTTCCCTAGTCGGGGTTTTTTGATCTTCTTATTGGTCTCTCCGTTGCACACTCATGTTAGCGTGGGAGCTTATATTGACCTGTTGGGTGTCGCGCGAGACTTCGTCCGCTGGAATTGGTCCTGGTGCATTCTCAAGGTTTCGCGGTGGCACATTAACACCTGGAACAACCACACCATTCTCTCCGTGGTTCTCAAGAATTTCGTTTACTGAATCAGACATTTCGACCTGAAATCAAAGATCTTGGACAAGAAAAAAGTGTGAAAGATAACTTGCGTTGTGTGATGAAACCAGCAAGAAAATAATCACTATTAATTTTAGCCCCACGGTGGGCGCCAAACTGTTTACCGTGAAAATGGTAATAACAATTAAATTTGATTATGACTCTAAAAATACGTGATCTATTTTGATGCTAGTTGTTAGGAAGTTGATGCTATGTGAAAGACTTATAAACGAGATAAGAGTTTGGGAAAAAGGTGATAACCAAACTAATAGGTTAGCAATCGGGGCCTCAAACTAGTTGATTCGGGGGCCTCGAGGTCGATTTTGATGCTCGACTGGGAGATGTGGAGGGTGATTGACGTACGACTAACAGCTACAATAAAATCAAGGGTGACTCTTTATGGACAACAATAAGCAATGACTGAAGAACTGTAAATGATGATAATAAATGGAACAATAATATCAAGAGAGTATGTTGGAGAGCAGAGGGAATGTTCTTGTTTATTTTATATGGAGAAAAAAATATTTACAAAATGACAAGGATCCCCTTTATATATGAGGAGGATCCCAATATAGTACAAAATACATTAATTACAAAGATATGGAGATGAGACGACTATTTGATGCCACGATTCGGGTTTAGGCCTAACCAGACAGGAGGAAGGAGGCTCGATCGTAACCTTAAGCCTTCGAGACGATCTTTCGAGGTGCCTCGATGACGAGAAACTGGACTCTCCGATTTCACCGTATACATGATACTTCTAGCCTGGATCCTTCTTGGAATCCACTACATGTCTAGTGCACTTAGCTCCCTGTAATCACTACTTTTGTTTAATATAAGTCATTATCTTTCCTGATAAAGAAAACTTACAAGAAGTATTTGCAAGTTCTAAATTATACTAGTAAAAGAGCAATTACATATTTACATCGAGAAGATAAGATTGTTTTGAAGTTCACTAAATTTATCATGGAATGTGTTTACTCGTAAATGGTATCGTTGAATTTATACCTGGTTTACAGACAAGCGAATCAATTTGATCCCAAAATGATAAATAACTTAAATAAGAATGCAAGACTTAGCGTTGAAATCGAGATAAGACAGTAGATATCTTGGTTTTGGGAGCAGATCTTCCGAAGGTAATAATAACAATATTCATAAGCAAGAAAGAAAATTTTATTGAGCTTTTGAACAGTATATAACATAAGTTTGTCAGAAAATTCATATCCCCTACAATGGTTGTTGAAGTCACTATTTATTGTTGTATCTAGGGAACAAGGTCCTAGGATCAAGCCCCTCTTAAATGATAGTTATGGGGGTATTGATGAATGTGTAACGGTAGGCTATGAATTTCATGTTCTCTATGAAGCACTACATATTTAATACTGTGAATATTATTCATTGAATACTACTGAGTGGCAGGCACTTATTTGTCTTTATGTGCAACATTCCCTTCGGGGACAATCGAGATTGTTGCCCCCGCTCTTGATTTTAACTTGTCTCGCTCTTCATCAGTCTTGGGATCCACATGTCGCTCTATTATGCGGGCATTTAATATGAATACAGATAGTTCATATGCTTTCCGGTGGCACATCCGTGCGTCACACGAAGTTGGTGAAGATACCTTTCTTTGCAGAAAATTTACCGAACCCCTCTAAAATGTTTCCGACGCTTAATTAGATGCACGTCTCTTTGCATTTAATGTCCCGAACACTCGTCATCCCAAGATCAACTATACTTTTGCTGATTCTTGAGGTAATCATGGCCACGCTTTTAGCTGCCTATTCCTTTACTTATACTCTTCAATCTTGTTCTTCTCCAACCTTGCCTTCACCACAACCAATTTCTATATCATCTCCACCGATCGAAAACACCCGAGATAAGGGTATCCCTCCTCCCAGTCCCTAGTCCATAGGAATTTGGGGCATAACTACTCGTCCCCTCCAAAGATCCTCAGAGGAGGGGGAGTGTTTCCCTCTCAATATCTACCGGGTTCCATCTATTGTCCCGGCCGGTGAAACTTGCCAATTAACTGAAGCCTCTAGCTTCAGATAAAAATAGGAATAAAATATAGCCTCTCTTGGTAGAGTGTATTGTGAACAATGTCATGCACAACCCAGTAGCGGTACCATCTTTATTCCTTCTATTGTTTTTTTCTAACTTTGCTACGAAAGGATTTTTGATTTAAACTTTTGCTTTGCAAGCTATTTCCTTACTTCTGAGGTTGATCATAGATAAAGAAAAACTCACATACGAGCGGGATCAAATTGATGCTCACCTTACCGCACTGGAAGCACAAGTTGTTGAGGCCGTTGAATTGGAGTCTCGGTTGTAGCAAAGCGAGCAAGAGGTGGTGACCCTCCAAGAGGTCGCCCTTTTAATGGTACAATTTGAAGAGACCAAGGCAAAGTGGGTCGAGGTCCAAAATGTTGTTCTTGCTGCTGCCGATTGTAAGGCTACCTCCACAGAAAGAATAAATAATTTGGAGGCGGCATTGAACTCAAAAATTGAATAAACTATTACTGAGGAGGAGAAGCATGACCGGATGGAAGAGAGGTATAAGAAGGTCATGGAGCATAATAAAGCTTATAACTCCACTATCTGTGACCTTGATGTTAGCCTTCAAGACACTAGATCCGAGTGGAATAATCTTTCAACCAAGGTTGACCAGCTTAAGGAAGAGCTTCAGCACCGAGCGAATTCCCTCATTATTGAAAAAACATATTCTATGTACAACATAAGGAGAAAAACCTTGGAAGAGGCCAAAGTAGGTGTTATTGACTCTTCTAGTTCCAGTTTTGAGTTCTCGGGAACTGAAGAAGAACCTGAAGGGGATGATGATGAAGGGGCAGATCCACCTATTTCTCCTGGGGGTGTAGATGCTTCTCTTCCCCCGGATTCTAGGGATGCAGTTGTTTAGCTTCTTGTTTTCTTTCCTCTTTGTTTTTTACTTCACACTTTTATACTTGTGCTAATAGGTATGTTGTTATACAGAAGTACTTTTTTTGTTTAAGTATACGCAAGTTTTTCTCTTTGCATCGAGTTATGCAAGGCTTCGGGTGCATTTTCCCCCCATAATATTTAAAATTCGGGCATAAGTTCTTCCAGAATCAACCTTTTACTGTGAGGGTTTCATAAGAGAGGCCCCTCTTATATTTACGGTGCTCTTGAAGAGGACGTCTCATGTTCATTCCGGCACGAGCATTTGAAGTACTTGTTTAACTCTCAAATGATAAAATTAATTATTTTTCGGACAAGAAATAAGATAAATAAAAAGAATTTAGTTTTTTCCTTCCATTTTCAAAAGTACTTAAGAATTCGTTGTACTAAAAAGAAATTACCATTACTTGTGTCCAATTTGTACAACTAATTTCTATAGGGGTGGCCGCACAGTCCCCGATCCCGATGATACAACTATATTCCCAGATTTTGTGGTCTTGGTTTATGTGGTAGTTATGTTTCTGTATTCTCATATAATTCCCCCAGTGTTCGCTTGCAAATTTGAACACTGGAAATCTTGCTCCTTTGAAGATCCCCCTAGTGAATGGCTGGATAATTTTTGGTTCGATAGTAAGATTCGCTTCCCGTTAGGAGCTTTGCTATAAAGCCAAAGATCACTTAACCACCCCCAGTGACTTGCACTTATGAATGATTGGGTAGCATTTGGCCCGATAGGAAACTTTGTTTCTCGGTAAGAACTTTTATATCAAGAAAAACACTATCTAAAAGTCTCATGGCTCATTTCTTATATGCCTTGTCATTTAAAGGTCTTATCTCTGCTGATGAATCTTACTTCATTTAAAGGTCTTATCTCTGCTGATGAATCTTACTTCATAGTATGTTTTTTGTTGTTGCCTCATTAAAAACCTTGCCAGAAAAACCCAATTGGGACAAAAACTCGACGAAGAAAAAAAGAGTGCAGCACATACTTTTAGTATAGACAATGCTCATCAACATAGTACCTTTTGAGGTGTGCCCCATTCCATTTACTCAGCAACTTTACTCCGTCTTGATTTTCCAATTCGTATGATCTTTTCCCGGTGACAGCTGAAACCCGGTAGGGGCTTTCCTATGTTGGACCTAGTTTTCCTGCATTGAGCTACCAGGTGTTTTGCTTTACCTTCCCTAAAACCAAGTCTCTTACTTTGAAATAACAGAGATTGGATATTCGATTGTAATATCTTTCCATTCTCTATTTTTGGGCCGCTATCCTTATATGTGTCAAGTCCCTGCGTTCGTCGAGAAACTCCAATTTGATAAGTAATGCTTTGTTGTTTGCTTCTTCGCTGCCTAGAAATATCTCATGGTAGGTTCTCCTAATTTCACCGGGATCAAGGCTTCTACTCTGTACACAAGAGAGAAATGTGTCTCTCCCGTGCTTAATTTGGCCAATGTTTGATATGCTCATAACACTCATGGTAGCTCTTTGGGCTATTTGTCTATGGCTGCTTCCAATCTTTTTTTGAGATTTTGAATAATCACTTTATTTGTCGATTTCCCTTGTTATTTTATCTCTAGTGGTATGGCGATGATGTGACTCTTTTGATTTTTAGGTCTTCGAGGAATTTTGTCACCTTTTCTCCTATAAATTATCGTCCATTGTTGCATGCTATCTCTTTTTGGTATCCTGAACCTGCAAAATATGTTATCCCACAGAAAGTCTACCACTTCGCGTTCGCTAATTTTCTGGTAAGGACCTGCTTCAACCCACTTACAAAAGTAGTTATTTAAAATCAAAATAAATCTTACATTACTGGGAGCCGACGATAGCAGACCGACTATCTCCCCATTTCATGAATGGACAAGGCAAAAAAATTGAGTGCAATGACTATGCTGGTTGATGCACCAACGATGCGTGTCATTGACACTTATCGCATTTCCGAACATAAGCCTTAACGTCTTGTTCCATTCAGGGCCAATAGTATCCCGCCCTAATTCTCTCATGACGTAATTAACTTCGGAGGCTCCTAAACATCGGGACAATATTCCTTGAAAAGATTTTCTATACAATTGACCTCCACTGAAGTAGTATCGGGTTGCTTTAGTGCGCAGTGCCCGGGATGCCTTGCTTCGGGTAGCTTTCCATGCTCGAGATAGCCAATGATATTATTCCTCTAGTCCTAAACCAAATTGGTCACAATTACTTTATAATAGTCATCTGCACCCAATACCGAATTCATAAGCAGCATGACCATACCGAAGTTTGATCCCTTCATTTTCGTGGATGATCCCAGATTGTCCAGTGCGTATGCTTCTGTATTTTCTTCCCTTGGGATGTGGATAATTGACCACTCCCTGAACTGTGCGAGTAGATCCTAGACGTTTACTGCATATTATGGCATATGTTCCTCATGGGCTTGAAGATTCCGTAGACCTGATTTACTACCGGTTAGGAATTATATTTGATTTCTATGACCTCGGAATCCAGTCCCCGGGACAGATCAAGTCCTACAATTGAAGCCTCATACTCGGCTTCATTATTAGTCAAAGGAACAATTCTTATGGCCTGATTAGGGCTTCTCTTGAAGGTACGATTAGCACTTCACCGAGCCTGGACCCTTTCACATTAGAAGCTACGTCCTTGAACAAGGTCCAAACTCCCGATGTCGATTCTGACACCATCACTGCTTCTTTGGTAGCCAAAGGTAGTAGTCCTAGACTGAAATCGGCCACAAAGTTTGTCAAAGTGAGGGATTTCAGTGTTGATGCTTTTATAGTTGAGTCAGTTCCAGTAGTAAGGGATTACCCATACATATTTCCGGTAGATCTTTCGGGCATGCCTCTCGATAGGGATATCGATTTTGTTATTGGTTTATTGTCGGGCACTCAGCCAATTTCTATTTCAACATATCGTATGGACACTGTAGAGTTGAAAGAGTTAAAGGAACAATTGCAAGAGTTTCTTGATAATGGTTTCATTTGACCTAGTGTGTCGCCTTTGGGTGCTCCCATCTTGTTTGTAACTTTACAAGGATGGTTTTATGTGTATGTGTATTAATTATTGACAGTTGAACAAGGTTACAGTGAAGAACATGTATCTATTGCCACTCATTGATGTCCTATTTGATCAGTTATAGGGTGCCAGAATGTTCTTAAAGATTGATTTGCGGTTAGTCTATCATCTATTGAAGATTCAGGAGCCGAATATTTCGAAAAATGCCTTCAGGACTTTGTATGGTCATTACGAGTTCGTTGTGATGTCGTTTGGACTGACCAACACCCCAACAACATTCATGCACCTAATGAACACTGTATTCCAGCCCTATCTTGACTCATTTATCATTGTGTTTATTGATGACATCTTGGTGTACTATTGGATTCGGGAGGATCATGAGCAACATCTGATGACCATGCTCCAGACCTTGAGAGAAATGAAGTTGTATGCAAAAAATTCAAAGTGTGAGTTTTAGCTCGATTCGATGGCGTTTTTGGGTCATGTAGTGTCGAGTAAAGGGATCAAGGTAGACCCGAAGAAGATTGAAGCAGTGTAGAGTTGGTCCATACCATCTTTAGCTGCTGAGATCTGGAGTTTTCTTTGTTTGGCAAGATATTACCGTCGTTTCGTAGAGGGTTTCTCATCTATTGCTACACCTATGACCATATTGACCCAAAAGGGTGCTCCATTCAAGTGGATCTAAGAGTGCAAGGAGAGCTTTCAAAAGCTCAAGACTACTTTGACTACAGCCCCAGTGTTAGTGCTGCCTACGGGTTTGAGGTCTTACACGGTGTACTGTGATACATTGTGGGTTAACCTCGATGCGGTGTTGATGTAAGATGGAAGGGTGATTGCCTATATGTCTAGACAGCTAAAGGTTCATAAGAAGAACTATCATGTCCACGACCTTGAGTTAGAAGCAATTGTTGATGCCTTGAAGATTTGGAGACACTATTTGTACAGTGTCCCTTGTGAGGTCTATACCGACCACCGGAGTCTACATCATCTATTCAAATAGAAGGATCTTAGTTTGTGTGAGCAAGGTTTTTAGAGTTGCTTAAGGAATATGATATCACCATTCTGTATCATTCCGGTAAGGCCAATATGGTGGCCGATGCCTTGAGTCGGAAGGCAGAGAGCTTGGGCAGTTTAGCATATCTACTGGCAGTGGGGAGGTCATTAGCCTTGGATGTTCAGGCCTTGGCCAACCAATTTGTTAGATTGAATATTTCGGAGCCGAGTCGAGTTTTGGCTTGTGTGGTTTCTTGATCTTCTCTTTATGATTATATTAGAAAGAGTCAATATGACTACCCCCATTTACATGTCCTAAAGGTTATGGTTCAACACGCCTATGACAAGGAGGTCACCATCGAGGATGATGGTGTGTTCCAGATGGAGGGCATTGCATGTGTGCCCAATCTAGATGGGTTGTGTGAGTTGATTGTTTAGGAGGCTCACGGTTCGTGGTACTCCATTCATCGAGGTGCCGCTAAGATGTATCAGGACTTGAGGCAACACTATTGGTGGAGAAGGATGAAGAAAAAAATATTGAAGTATGTAGCTTGGTGCCTAAATTATCAGCAGGTGAAGTATGAGCATCAGCGGCCAGATGGATTTCCTCAGAGGCTAGAGATTCCAGAGTTGAAATGGGAGCGGGTTACTATGGATTTTCTTGTTAGGCTCCCACGGACTCGGAGAAAGTTTGATGCAGTATGGATGATTGTAGATAGGTTGACCAAGTCGACTCGTTTCATTCCGATGGTGACTACTTATTTTGTAGAGCAGCGGGCTTAGGTTTATATTCGTAAGATTTTCCGATTTCATAGCGTGCCGGTATCCATCATCTTTGATCAGGGTAAACAGTTGATATAATTTTGGAAGGTCGTACATCGAGAGTTAGGAACACTGGTTGAGTTGAGTACATCATTTCACCCTCATACGAACAGACAATCAAAGTGCACAATTAAGATATTAGAGGATATACTTCGTGCATGTGTGATGGAGTTTGGGGGTTCTTGGGTTTAGTTCTTGTTAGTTGAAAAGTTTGCCTACAACAACAACTACCGGTCGATCATTCGGATGGCTCCGTATGAGGCCTTGTCTGGGAGGCAGTGTCGGTCTCCGGTGGATTTTTTTACGCTAGGTGAGGCTAGGCTATTGGGTACTAACTTGATTCAGGATTCTTTGGAAAATGTTACATTAATTCAAGATCGACTTCACACAACCCAATCTAGACAGAAGATTTATGCGGATTAGAAGGTTCACGATGTTGAATTCATAGTTGGGGAGTGGGTCATGCTCTAGGTTTCGCCCATTAAGGGTCTTATGAGGTTTAGGAAGAAGGTCAAGTTGAGCCCTAGGTATATCGGATATTTTGAGATTCTTGAGTGTATTGGAGAGGTAGACTACAAGATTGCACTTCCACCTAGTCTAGCTGCAGTTCATCCAGTATTCCATGTTTGTATGCTCCAGAAGTATCACGATGATCCGTCTCACGGGTTGGATTTCAGCTCAGTCTAGTTGGACAAGTATTTGTCTTAGGTTGAGGAGCCGGTGGCCATTTCGGACAGGCAGGTCCAAAAGTTGAAGTCAAAGAATATTACTTCAGTGAAGGATCAGTAGAGGGGGTCAACCAGTCGAGGAGGAGACTTGGGAGACCAAGCATGTTATGCGTAGCCGTTATCCTCATCTTTTCACCACTTCAGTGTACCTCTATACTCGTTCGAGGACGAATATTTTTTTTGGGGGGGGGGGTGAGAATGTAACAATCTGGCCAGTCATTTTGAGTATTTTTGCCCTGATACCATATTTATTGCCTCCTTTATGTTGAATTATGTTTATGTGACTTGCCGAGGGTCTTTGGTTTTGGTTCGTGTGAGTTTCAAAGTAAAACGTGACAGTTATTCCCTAAGTTAGAGCTTTAAGTTGAAAGACTTGACCGTAGTTTGAGTTTTGTGTAGACAACTCCCCAATGGAGTTTTGACAGCTTCAATAGCTCTGTATGGTGATTTTGAACTTAGGAGCGCGTTCGGATATTGATTTGGAGTTCTGTAGGTCATTTCGGCGTGAATTGGCAAAAAGTTATAAAGTTAAAGGTTTGGAAGATTTGAAAAGTTTGATCGGGAGTTGAATTTATTGATATCAGGGTCAGATTCCAATTTTGAAGTTGGAATGAGTCTGTCATGTCATTTATGACTTGTGAGAAAAATTTAAAGTCAATCGGAGTTGTTTTAGTATGAATCGACATTAGTTTCGGAATTCGGAAGTTCGTAGTTTCATAGGCTTGAATTGTGGTTGCAATTCGTAGAGTCGATATTGTTAAATGTGACTTTTGGCCTCAAGTAGGTCCATTATGTGTTTTGAAACTTGTTGGCATGTTCGGACAGGGTCCCGGGGCCCCAGGTGTGAATCGTATTGAATTCGGAACAAGTTTGGACTTGGTGCATTGCTGAAGCACTGCTGCTTCTGATGCAATCACACTTGTGCATTTTGGGTCGTAGGTGAGCCACATAAGCGAGAGTTGGTTAGGCCATCTGGGTCCGTAGGTGTGGACAATTAAACGCAGGAGCAGTATCGCAGGTGCGAGAGAAGCACCGCAGAAGCAGAAGGGGTTAGCCATCCCTGGCATTATAGAAGCGGAAATATTCCGCAGGGGCGTGTTCGTAGTTGCGCAATTCTTGTCTAAAGAAGCGGAATCCCCTGACCTTAGAGGCAACCACACCTGCCATGGTTTTTCTGTAGGTCCAACAAAAAGGCCACAAATGCAGAATCCCTAGGCAGAAAAGGGATTTTCGAGGGTTTGAGTTTCATACTCCATTTTTGGACCAAGTCAGCTCGCTTTTGTGGTGATTGTTCGGGAGATTTTGAAGGAAAACATTAGCGGTAAGAAATCCGAACTCAATTTTGCTTAAATATTATGAATGTATTGTTGATTTCATCATTTAATTGGTGATTTGAGTTGGAAATTTGGAGCAAAATTCGTGAAACTTCTTAGGCTAAAATTTGGGGATTTGAAAAGCAATTTGAGGTGGGATTTGAGTAATTCTTGTATGGTTGGAATCATAATAGAATGGGTGTTCGGATTTTGTAATTTTGGTCGAGTTTCAAGACGCGGGCCCCGGTTGACTTTTTGAGTTGACTTTTTATTTCCTTGCAAAGATCGTGATTTTATTGTTTGAAATAGTTTTCTATAGTTTATATTTACGGTATGAAGTTGTTTTGGCTAGATTCGAGCTGTTCGGAGTTGGATAATCGAGGGAACTTACTAGTGGATTGAGTTAAGGTGTTTTGAGGTAAGTGTCTTGCCTAACCTTGTGTGGGAAAAATTACCCCTTATCATTGGTGTTCGTTTGTTATCACTGTGATATGTGAAAGCCGTGTACGCAAGTGACGTGTGCATATGCTGGCTAAATGTGGAAGTTTATCAGGTTTAGCTATCTAGATTCCTTTCATGCCTTAATTGAATTTTCTTATCATGTTATATTCACCGTCATTAAAATATTTTCACATGCTCTACTTATTTTGTCTCTTACTTGTTAATTGCTCTACATGCTTAGTTGAAGTTCTTGTTTCCTCTATTCCTTATTCATTATTTAACTGTGAATTCTTTACTTGAAATTGTTATTCTTGGAATATCTTGTTAACGAAATTGGTATTGAGTTATAAGGGCCGTGATTCACATTGAGGCAAAGTGTTAAGCTGTGAAATATTATTATATTGAGTTACTCACTTTTGGTTGTAATTGTTGAGACTCTTATGTACATTGTAGTTGAGGCATGCGCTCTTTATTGTGAAAATACTATTATTGTTCCTTTCTTTGGAAAGTTGTGATATTAGGTACTTGAGGTGCGATTTGTGATACGCTGTGATAGTGATACACATGCGGTGATATAAGATTTTGGGGTTTAAACACATACGGTGAGATATGATGGGGTTGATACGCGTGGCTAGTAGAGAAACTACTAGAAGCCACGTGGTGTGATAAGGTGGGTAAAGCACGGGAAGCTATTTCGGAAAAATAATTTTTAAAACTAAATGTAAGGCTCCCGCGGTGATATAAGGAGAGATTGTAGATTGTTTTTGTGATTTGAGACTATGAATCGGTAGTGACTCTTGTTGGTTTTCCTTTATTTCTTCACTTGTGTTTGGTTGTTTGTTCCTTGTCTTAACATTTCTTGTTTTCTTCTGTGATGCATTATTTTCCTTGATTTTGTGTAGTTAAATTTTGGCATATTCCTTCCTTGTTTCATTTCAATTGTTATTATTATTGCGCCATTAAATTATTCGTCATGTTTCTTATTTATTCTAGTATTTCCTTGACCTAACCTGACCTGTCACGACCCGGATTTTCCATCCTCGGGAGTCGTGATGGCGCCTACTAATGTGAGCTAGGCAAGCCAATTATTGAACAATTTACCAATTTTATTCTCTTTAGCATTATATAAAACAATAACGGGTAAACATTGGAAATTGGAATAAGCGAAAGAAAACAACAAAATATCTGAACATGTATCTAGTACAACAGTTTAAGCCTCAATGAACCGGAACTGGTGTTACAGTACCACCGACGATCTAAGATTGTTAAATACAAAGTCTGAAAATAAAAGACACACTATTTCTGAAGCAAAGAGATGAAACAGGAAATAAATGATAGAGGAGGCGCCAAGTAGACTGAAGGTAGCCTCCAAACTACAGTCCAAGAGCTGCTCCGGGATTTGCACATAGTGCAGAGTGTAGTATCAGCACAACCGACCTCATGTTCAATAAGTTCCTAGCCTAACCTCGGCGAAGTAGTGACAAGGTTAGGACCAGACTATCAAATAAACATGTGCAGTTATATAATATACAGTGGAAAGTAAAGCTAAAGTTAACAAGTAAAGATGGGAGGGGGAAAGCATGCTTTGGGGAATAACAGGTAAAAACCAACTATCAAGATAATCAAAAAGGAACTAAAATCCAACTACTAACAAGGATAAGGGAAGCAAAGGCAGAATTCACTTTCATTTCACATCTTGTTGTAGACTTGCAACTCGCTCCCATTTTACGTATCTCATTGCAGGTGTGCAACCCGCTCCCATTTCACGTATCTCGTTGCAAGCGTGCAACCCGCTCCCATTTCATATATCTCGTGGTAGGCATGCCACTCGCTCTCATTTTATTTATCTCGTGGCAGGCGTGCCACCCGCTCCAATTTCATTTATCTTGTGCTAGGCGTGCCACCTGCTCCCATTTCAATTATCTCGTGACAGGAGTGCCAACCGCTCCCATTTCATTTATCTTGTAGCAAGCGTGTCACCCGATCCTAGTTACAAATCAACAACAACCACAAATAATCCCGGCAAGGGAACAAGAGCAGTATAACAACATCCCGGCAAGGGAACAAGAGCAATATAACAACATCCCGGCAAGGGAACAATAATATTTCAATAACATCCCGACAAGGGAACAAAAATATTTCAATAACATGTGAAGTTCAATAATTCACAACGGATTCATAACAATTACAATACAAGATTCACAGGCATTCTTGACACCGACGTATAGATACTCATCACCATTCCTATACATTGTACTCCACAATTAACACGTAGCAAATAAGATACGATTCCTAATCCCTCAAGCTAAATTTAAACCAAACACTTACCTCGATGCCACGAACACAATTCACGTCTCAATTATCGCTTTACACCTTGATTCCACCACCATTTCGCTCGTATCTAGCCACAAGTTACTTAATTACATCAATAAATACTAAATGAATCAGTTCTAATGCATGAAAACGAGTTTTCTAAAAGTTTACCCAAAAAGTCAAAAATTGCTTTCAGACCCATATGGTCAAAACCCGAGGTTCGAACCAAAACCCAATTATCCATTCCCCCATGAACCCAAATATATAATTTATTTTGAAATCGGACCTCAAATCGAGGTCCAAATTCCCAATTTTTGAAAAACCTAGGTTCTACCCAAAACACCCAATTTCCCCCATGAAAATTATTGATTTTGGGTTGAAATCATGTTTAAAAATATTAATGATTGAAGGAAGCGAGTTGAAATTGACTTACAATCGATTTGGAAGAAGAGTTATTCTTGAAAAATCTCCCTAGGGATTTTGTGTTTTGAAAGGATGTGAAAAATGGTTGATTTTTGGCTAAGTATAAAAGTTGCAGGTCGCAGATATGGGAATTGCGAATAGGGGTTCGCAATTGCGAACCCCGACTTCTGATAAGTTGGGAATTGAGAAACAGGGCTTGCATTTGTGAACCCTTCAGGAAAATTGGACTTTCGCATTTGCGAAACATATGCGCATTTGCGATACATCAACATTCCAACCATCATCGCATTTCTGAGAGGTTGTTCGCAAATGCGAATTGCATTTACGAGAATAAAGTCGCATTTGCGACTCGGGTGCCGGTCCATTTTTTTCGCATCTGCGATGGTTTGTTGCATTTGCGAGCTCACATTTGCGAGCCAAGCTTTGCATTTGCAAAGCCTGCAGACCTGGTCACACCAGCTGAGAAATCTGCAATTTTCCAAGTCCAAAAATTCACCCCGTGGCCTATCTAAAACTCACCTGAGCCCTCAGGGCTCCAAACCAAACATGCACACCAACCTAAAAACAGCATACCGACTCGCTCGTGCATTCAAATCACTGAAATAACCTCAACAACTATGAATTTAACATCAAAATCATGAAATTTCCTTATGAACTTCAAATTTCCTATTTTTCTCAAAAATAATCTGATTCACATCGTTTCAAGTCCGTTTCTTACCAAATTTTACAAACTTGTATTAAATCATATACAAGACCTGTACCGGGCACCAGAACCAAAATTTGAGCTCGATACCATCAAGTTCTAATCACAATTCATTTCCAAATCTCATAAATAATTTCAAAAAATAATTTATTTTTAAAATTCATTTCTCGGGCTTGGGACCTTGGAATTTGATTTCGGGCGTACACCCAAGTCCCATATTTTCCTATGGACCCTTCGGGAACGTCAAATTACGGGTCCGGGTTCGTTTATCCAAAATATTGACCGAAGTCAACTTAATTCATTTTAAAGCCAAAATTTATCATTTTTCACAGATTTTCACATATATACTTTTCGGCTATGTGATCGGACTGTGCAAGCAAATCGAGGTAAGACAGAAAGAGCTTTTAAGGCATCGGAACACAGAATTTACTTTTAAAACAGGTGATGACCTTTTAGGTCATAATATGACCTCGTCACTACTCCACCGAGGTTAGGCTTGGCACTTACTGGGTACCTTTTGTGGTGTACTCATGCTATGCTTCTGCACATCTTTTTGTGTAGATCTAGGTACCTCTTACCAGTGCAACACTAGCGAGAGCTCGGCTTTAGAGACTTTAAGGTATACCTACCGGCATTTGCAGGCCTCAGAGTCTCCCTCGGCCTAGATTTCTTTATTTCATTATCCTTTTATAGACATTGATGTATAGAAATATTCGTTACTCCAGATCGACCGAATTGGTATGGAAGTTGTAACATGAGAAAACCACGGAAAACATGACTCACTTCATAGAACTTGTGATTGTATTCGGTACGTTTTGGGAAAATGTAAATGCTGAGTTGCAGAGTTTATTTCATATTAGTCATTGAGTTATTGAGGCTATTTCAGTTATATTCTGCATGAATGATAGGCTTACCTAGTCTTAAAAATTAAGTGCCATCATGACATCCTACGGAGGAAAATCGGGGTTGTGATAGTGAAACATTTGAAAGATACTTTAGATGATCAACAACTTGAGATGTTTAGAAGAACATATTTTGGTTATTTTGTGGACTTACCTGAAATTTTTATATAGAATCAGCTTATTCATTCACTATTGCTTAGGAAAGAGGTGTCAGCAAAAGATGATGAGTTATGGATTAAAATGAATAGCACCAAGTATAATAGCGATCCCAATAAGGATTACGAATCTGTCCAGTCAAGTCAATTGATGCAATTGTACTTTCCAAACCTGTCAAAGTGTCCTAGAATTATTAACTAACTATTTCTTTAAAAAGATGTGAAAATATGATGAGGACGCATTAAAGATTGCAGTATTGCATTTCATTCACACTTTCCTATTTTCTATTACGAATGCTGGTTCATAACAAAGGATGATTTTCTATTGGTTGAGTCTGGTGATTTTGAGACATTCCCTTGGGAAAAAGTGATTTTCAATGCTATGTTGGAGTCAATGAAGGATAAGATATGAGAGAGATGTACTGATATGGTGGTTTGCCTTTGGCATTCTAGTGTTGGTTTTATAAATGTTGCCCCTATAATCTAATCTCGCTTACCAGATTAGAGATCTTGTTCACGCATACTAAACTAAACTATAAAGAAGAAGGTGACATTTAAGAGGTTAAGAAAAGAATTTTTTCTTCTTTTAAGTCGGGAGTAGGTAAAAAAATATTTTTTTTTACTTTATAACATTTGATTTAATGCTAATATTAATTTACTTCAAACAATATACATAAATTATATATTTATGATATATTTTTTATACCTTTAATGTACATAATATCAACTACATGTATGATGTGTAGTTTCTGCAAATAATGTTTGGTTGCCTTTCGTTTTTTGAAATTTCATGATTGATAAGTATCTTTTATTTATTTATTTGTAGTTTGTGTTCGGTAACATTGCCCCAATAAATATTGAATAAACAAGGCTTGAATTGTATGATTTTGTCCCGGTATATGAAGATTAAAATGAGATGGATATCGAATCTGGAGCTTTTCATGAAGTTAATCCGACAGATGATATTGATGAATTTAACACTCGACCTGAAAAAAATGCTAAGAAGAAGCCCAAAAATAAGTTGAAATCCCAACCTAGAAACAATCCAAATCCACAATCCAAAAATAAGCCGGTGAAAAGTGAGGCTTAAAGCACCTTCACCCACGACCGTTAGGTCCTGAGTTCAAGTCACGCTGGAGGGAAAGTGTGAAAATACTATTGTCACGACCTGGATTTCCCACCATCGGGAGTCGTGATGGCGACTACTAATGGAGCTAGGCCAGCCAAACTTCAAAACACTCTTTAATCACCCTCAACAATATAAACATACTAAAAACATTTAAATAAGTGCGGAAGACTTTAAGTTTAATAAAAATGAAATCACAATGCGGAAGTTTAAAACATATCTCTATCCAAAATCTGGTGTCACTAGCTCACAAACTACTAAAGAGTACTACAAACAAGTCTGTATGGAAAGAAAATACATATATCTGTCTCGGTACAATGACAACAAATAGAAATAAGGAAGGGACTTCGGCCTGCGAACGCCAGCCAAGCTACCTCGAGAGTCCCTGGACTGAAGGTCTGCTCCCGATCTAATACTGCTGCGGTCTGAAAACTGCGTCCTAATCTGTGCAAAAGAAATGCACCGAGTGTAGCATCAGCACAACCGACCCCATGTGCTGGTAAGTGCCTGGCCTAACCCCGGCGAGGTAGTGACGAGGCTAGACAGGAC
>MU714407.1:147704-166468 GCA_026770625.1 Nicotiana glauca
AGTTTACTTGGCGCAAAGTTTGTTATACATACCAGTACAATTCAAGTGTACTGACGTCCCTTTTGCCGGGGGCGCTACATTCGTATTATGATTGTAGGTGGATCTGCAGCAGGTACTCCAGCCCACCGATCGTATCTCCCTCTTCGCCTTCCGTCCATTATTTTGGTGAGCCCCATTCCTCTCGGGGACCTACGTGGCTCAGGCCGCTTGTTTCCGTAGTTTTATTTTGCTGTTGTAAAAGGTATAGCCGGAGCCTTGTTACTGGCAAATATTGTAGTAACTTCGTTCATCTGTAGAGGCTCCATAGACAGGAAACGTGGGTCATGAACTTATGTAATATGTATTTTGTATATAGAGGCAATGTAAAATGTAAACCACACTAGTAACCATGTACCTTGTTTATATTTTGAAATGAATTGGTGTTCTAAATTAATCGTATGGTCATTTCACTTGGCTAATAAGTAATGGAAGATGTAGGGTAGTACGTGGGATAAGAAAGGCACCCAGGTCCGCTTGACTGGGGATACCCGGTCGAGCGCCGGTCATGTCCCTCGAGTTTGGGGCGTGAAATCCGTGGTGTCATTTGTGACTTGTGTTCAAAATTTGAGGGCAATCGAACGTGATTGGATAGGTTTCAACATCGAATGTAGAAGTTAGAAGTTCAAAAGTTTATTAGACTTGAATAAATGCGTGATTCATGGTTTTAGCATTGTTTTATGTGAATTGAAAGCTCGACTAAGTTTTTGTGATATTTTGGGACTTGTTGGTATGTTTGATTGAGGTTCCGGGGGCCTCGAGTGATTTTGGATGGTTAACTGATTAATTTGGAAGACAGAAGAAGAATTTCTACTGTCCAATTCTCGTTTCCTTCTATGCGATCGCGTGAGTTGCTACGTGATCGCGAAGGCTTGTTTGGGGCAGCTAGGATTTTTACTCAATACGTTCACAGAAGTTGGTACACGATCGCATAGGACTGACCAGGCAGTGCTTCATGAATGCGTTGGCGTAGCCGTGTTAGCGAAGAGGAGATGAGGCAGTTGAGACCCCATGCGTTTGGTCTACATATTTGCGAAAGCAGGATCACATTTGCGAAGCATACGGTCAGCAAGGCACTGCATTCGCAAGCGGTATAACGCGTTCGTGTAGAAGATTTTGGGCAGCAGATTTATTTGTGCTATGCGAACACAGGAAGAGAGTCACATTCGTGAAGAAGGGCCACCTGGGCAGACTTAAATATTTTGAAAGCGAGGGTTTGAGTTCATAATACGAATTTGATTTTGGGATCTCGGTGGGAGGCAATTCTTGGAGATATTTTCAAGTGGGTGATTGGGATAAGTGATTCTTACCTAATTTTGGTTAAATTCCATATTTATGTCTTTGATTTCATCATTTAAGTAGTGAATTGTGGTTGAAAGTTCTTAGGACAAATTTTGAGGTTTTGATCGAGATTTAGGTATTGGAATTATGGGTGGACTCGTGGTTGAATGAGTGTTCGAATTTTGTGTCTTTTACCCAATTCCGAGACGTGGGCCCGGGGGCAAACTTTTGAGTTGACTTTTTTACTTTTGATTATGATCTTCATATTTTCTTATGGGATTGATTTCTTTAGATCATGTTGATTGTATCGAATTGTTTGTGACTAGATTTGAGCCATTTGGAGGCCGTTTCGCGAGGCAAGGGCTTGTCGGAGTAGGGATTTGCACAACTTGAGGGAAGTAACACTTATAAACTTTGTTCTGAGGGTATGGGACCCTGAAATTTGTATTTTGTGATTGGTGTTGAGGTGACGCATGTGCTAAGTGACGAACATGTAGGCGTGTACCGTAGGAATTGTGACTTGGTCGATTCCAAGGAACTGAATAGTTGTTAAATCTTGTTGTTACCTGTATTTTTACCATGTATTAGAGTTATTAAGCTGTCAGTCATGTTAGAAACCCTGCTCATTCTATATGATGGTACTATTGGGACCCACAGTGGTCGTTCCTTATCGTTGAATTAATTTCTTAATCTATCCATTTGTACTCGATCATAGTTATTACTTGCATATTATGTCCCATTCTCTATTGTCATTACTTGTTATATCATATCATCATTTTGGGTTGATTATCATGATTCTGGTGAGCCCGAGAGACTGGAGAGGTTATTGACTGAGTAAGGCTGAGGACCTTATTGTGAGTGATAATTAAGGGATCAAGCTTCACGCCACAGCATATTTTTATTTATTTATGCCTAGATATCGCTTATTCTAGTGCTTGGGTTGAAGGAGCCTCTCCAAAATCTTAACTCCCACAGTGAATGCAATGGATATTATATTTGGGATGGAGTTTCCTGGCATGGAGTTGCCCAATATATTCACATTTTAGATAGAGTTCCCTGGGCATGGAGTTGCCCTATACATTTATATTTGGGACAGAGTTCCCTAGTCTGAAGATGCTTCATAATGAATGATAGAGTACTCTGATAGTGTGAGTACGGGAGACTTCCATTATAGTGTACCACATACAGCATGCACAGTGGCATGTAGGTATAGAAATGTCATATCCCTCATATTATTCAGATTTGATCTATTTTACTTGTATTGAGTTTTTATCTGATGAGCTTTAAAACATCCCTACATTTTTGAACTGTTTATCCTATATTAAACTGTACATGCTGAGCTCGTCACTACTTTCAGTCCAAAGGTTAGATTTGTTACTTATTGAATTGGTTGTACTCATGCTACACCATGTACCTCGTGTGCAAATCCATGTGCTTCCGATCATGGCGGTTGTGGATTTTCAGAGTCCAGACCTTTGGATATCATCGAGGTAGCTCTTGGCATTTGCAGAGCATAACTCTCCTCTCTTATCTTTCATATTATTATTCAGTTTTATTTTCTAGATGGTGTACCAGACTATGTTTTTATGCAGATGCTCATGTACTCGGTGACACTCTAATTTTTGGGAGAGTTTATGTATTGAGTTATGATTTCCTATTCTGTTAAAGATTTATCCTTTATTTAAATTGTCTTGGTGTTTTTCAAAGGTTCACAATGTTTGAAATGACTGAGTAGTTGGCTTGCCTAGTACTACGATAGGCGCCACGGATTGGTTTTGGGTCGTGATAGCGACTTATTTGTTTTTCGTTAAATAGTGGAATATTGAAGTTTCAAATTTTGTGTGATTTTGTAATTTCAACAGTTTTAATCTATTTCGATAATTTTTGCGAATTTAGTTGGTATTGCTAAGTTGTTCTAGGTAGTTTTATGAATGAATATTTGGGGCAAATAAACTATATATAAATTGTAGAGTGACAGTCTATTTGTATATTTTATTTATAGTAACAACCTATTATATATTTTTTGTATAGTGATAGTCTATAATTGTATAATACTATTATTTATATATGCATAATTTTTAGCAAGCAAAATAATTGCCTAAAGGATACAAATATCAATTTAATAGTATTTGGAATAAAACTTCTATCAGTACTTTCATTACGACAAAAATTAGTATCTTTATTCATACATCAAAGAGCATCTGATATCAAATCTCATTTTTTTTCCCAATATTCTAATTGTGACATTCAAAAGGAACAATTTTATAAAATAGTAAGTCATTGTACCAACATCTACTAGTTGTTCGAGCATTCCTACGTGTTCTTCTGTTGTGTCCTTGTTTTCCACATAGCCCACATGTATCTATCTTAGTATACAGATATTCATAAAGTCTCTTGCGTCGCGACTTCGTCGGTCTTCCTGATTTGCCCTTCATTATTGGTATTAGGACCACATTATCTAAAACCTCTATTGGAAGGTCCCGTGTAGTATCATCTGGAGTGGATTAACTAGCACTTCATATATCTTCCTGAAGTATTCCTTGGTGTAATAGGCAAAATAATATTTGGGTGCTTTTATGTATATGTAGTCCAATATGGCCATTGTAACGACCCATCCGGAAATTTTGTGTAGTTGTGTATCGTTTTTCCTCTTTATGTTTTACACATGTATGTTTATGGCTTTTTGACTTACGGGTTGATTAGTTTAGTTCCGGGAAGATTTCATATTGATTTAGACTTTTCAGATTGATTTAGACCCTTTGATTCTTGGCTTAGAAGCCTAAGTTAGAAATATTGACCAAACTTTGACTTTTGTGAGAATGACTCTGAAATGGTGTTTTGATGGCTCCGATATCTTCGTATCGTTATTTTTGAACTTGGGCGTATGCCCAAAATTGATTTCGGAAGTCCGTAGGTTGATTTATGTTTTTTGTCGTAATTTGGCAATTTGAAGTTAAAAAGATTGATCGTAGATTGAATTTTAGCTATCGAGTTCGGAATTTAATTTTGGTACATGGAATAGGTACATTATAATATTTAGAACTTGTCTGTAAAGTTTTGTATCATTTGGAGTTGAATTAATAGAATTCGGACGCTTAGTTGCAATTCTTGTAGTTCTTAAACTTTACTTAGAAATTCATGCATTTTAGTATTTAATTTTTAGTTCTAGATGTTATTTTTGCATTTTGATCAAGAGATCAAGTTCGTTAGATATTTTTAGACTTGTGTGGATATTTGGTTTGGAGCCCTGAGGGCTCGGATGAGTTTCGGATATGTTTCAGAATGAATATAACTGAAAATGAATTGATGGTGTTGTTGGTGTTGTCTTATCGCAATTGCGAGCACCAGTCTCGCAAATTGTGCAGGCAACAATAGGAGATCTTATGTCGTAATTGAGACTTCCCCTTCGCACTTGCGAAGGCAATAGGTCTAAGGGCTAGCTCACAATTGCGACCATTTGGTCGCATTTGCGATATTGGCCAGCTTCATAATTTTGATGTCTTTGTCGCAATTGCGACATATCTTGAGGCAGTCAGGGTTCGCAAATGCGACCCCTTATTCGCAATTGCGAGGGTTCACAAATGCAAACCTTGTGTCGCAAATGCGACATCTGCAGTTGGTCATAAGGGCTGGGAGATGTAATTTTTTTAACATATTCTCTCATTTTAGAATCCTAGATTCGGTAGGGGCGATTTGGAGAGGGAATTTTAGGTAAGTGATTCTAATATATTTTTAACTATATTTCATCAATATATCTTATATTTAACATCAAAATCATGTGAATCAAAGTGAAAATTTGTGAAACTTTATTAGATTTTTGAAAAATAAGAATTTATGTTTTGAGAGTCGATTTGGACTTAGATTTAGAAACTAATCACATATATAGACTCTATGCATGTTAGGCTTACCTAGTCATAGAGACTAGGTGCTATCACGACATCTTACGGTGGAAAATTAGGGTCATGACAAGTTGGTATCAGAGCTCTAGGTTCATAGGTGTTACAATTTATAATTATGTTTAGTAAACTCTTGCGGATTAGTACGGAGACGTCTATACTTATCTTCGAGAGACTACGAAACTATTAGGAAAACTCCACTCCTGTGATTCCTTATCATTCGAATTGGTTGACTTTGGAATCTAAATCTTTGACTTTCTATTCTCTTACAGAAGGTGAGGACGCATTGATGGATCTGAAGATCAGACACCCGCAACCCGTCCTAGAGCCGCGAGAGGCCGTGGACGGGGCAAACACTGAGGAGGGGCACATGGTGAAGCTAGAGCACCTTCTCAAGCTACGACAAAGGATCCACCTGTAGCTCCGATTGGGAGGCAGGAACCTGAGGTGTCGGTTGCCACCTATACACTTTAGGAGACCCTCACACAGTTCTTGAGAATGTTTGATACTCTAGCTCAGGCAGGGTTGATTCTGCTTGCACCAGTTGTATCTCATGTTGTAGGAGATGCTCAGAATCCTGCATCTCGTACTCCAGAGCAGCGGGTCCACATTGATCGAGTCCTAGTGGTTTGTCACACCCCGAACCTAGAAAGGCATAGCTGGCACCCGGTGACGTACTCATCCCGAGCGTACCACTCTATAACTGTGGACTCTGGAGGGTTAACCCTCAACTTAGGCCGATGAGGCCATATTCTAATTGTCTCAAAATAACATCTATCTCATATGTGGGGTAAACATACTCAAAAGCTCATATATATATATATATATATATATATATATATATATATATATATATATATATATATATATATATATATATATATATATATATATAATGGACTCTAAGGTCTAGACCTGGGAACTCCAAGGAAGTGGAGCTTACAAACTAAACTGATGTTTGACTCTGTCTGCTGGGAGGGTTTGTCCAACAGTCAATAAGGACCTACAGGCACGAAATGCAGCATCTCCGGTAAAAGGGACGTCAGTACAAAATAATGTACCGAGTATGTAAGGCAACAAGATAACTGAAAGTTAAAACTGAACTGATAATATAATAATTGAAAGTAACTGGGAGTCAAATATAATCTGAGGATATGCCTACCTGCTGATACCGACCCAAATTTCCCAATATAGTAAGTAAATAGTTATCCGACCTTATAAGGCTTGGTCTGTGTAAATTCTCTGCCGTAGTAGGCTCACTCATAGGCGCTCGACCATCCTAGGCTCTGTATCTCAGCTATACCAGGCTCGCTCATAAGCACTCGACCACAGTAGGCTTGGTATATAACTCACCATCTGATCAGAGATTGTCCAATAGGGGCCTATCCATCGATTATAGCTTGATGATGGTGAAAATATTGTAATACTGTATGTGTATATATATATATATACTCTCTGCTCTCTTGGCTGATAGAAGACAAAACCAAACAGAACATGAAGTCCCGATAAGGGATAATACCTTAACTTATGAGACTAGGATAGTGTATATAAATTCGGGAGTATGAACTTCTCTTTATGTCTTGTTGTCAAACACATGTAGCTACTAGATCATTCCAAATGAAAGAAAGGATTAGCCTTAACATACCTTATCACAATCTTTCCAATCGCCAAGTTGAACTCACCTCTTCGCACCTTAATCTACAACAACGATAATAATACTATCATTATGTTACGAAAGGTACTACTACTGCACAACGAACGACAAGCTTATTTTGTATTAAAACGGGCAACATCTTCCTTATAATCCTTACTTCCTTCAAATTCAAGATAATACCAACAACACAAGAACACAACAATAACAACATATATACATTAGTTTCCAGTCTTATATACACCATCAAATACTACAAAACATCCAAACACACCCCAATCTCTTCATACACAAAACGACCACTGTAGTAGTGTCAAACGACCCGGAAATGTTACGATGAACGACCAGACCACCACCCTACAGTTATATGGTGTTTATCCACACCCTTCCTCCTCTAAAACTCTATAAAATAATAGTAAAACACGCATCCCAGTAGCAACACAAAATAAAACAGTCTGCTACAAGTGAATAACTCGAACTCACGGCTTCCGATCACCGTCCCGTGAGTTCTTACAAGTACAGAACTACTTACCATGAATTTACAACAGAAAAAATGGATGGAAGAGAGCAGTAAACTTTCCTTATTTGTTGGATAACTCAGCTCCTATCTTGGTTCTTCAGAATCTAGGTTTTACCTTCAATTAGAACATGAAAGGGAGAGAAAATCAATTAGGGTTTGTGGGAAATTTTTGGGAGGATTTTTGCAGAGCTTATGTATGTTTATATGACCTATTTTTATTCTAATATATTAATAAAATAGGACTTTAAAAGGCCTCTTTGGAAAACCCGAAATGACCCATTTTTGGGCTCTCATTTAAGCAAGTAGGTGACACACCTACTTGTCACCTAGCACCCTGCATAGTCTTGCAAAAATGCCCATAGCTCTCTACTCTAATGTTGTATTGACCAATGGTTTAATTAATTAGAAAGTAGACTCATAGATATTTAATTTTATGGGTGGAAAACCCCATAACTCTAAGTATATTGGGAGAAAATTGCAGTTGGATTCGACCCAAATTTTCAGTAAAACTTATGAACGTAACTTGTGATGACTTTCATCGACTTTTGTTCCACAACTCGCTTGACTTCAAAACATAACATGCGACTGTCATACGACTAACCTAATTCATAACATAACCTCCTTATCATGTTAATAACCCTAGTCTCACCCCCAAAGTACATGTTATAACATTCCCAACTTGTCAACTTTTGACGAAACATTGTTTTCTTCAATTCCTTTAGCTTCTGAACCTTCCAACCCTCTTTATACTTGTTTTTCATAATCTTCAATATTTGTAACCTCCACGTTAACATGCTTAACTAACTTTGTAAACTTTTCAAAGATAATCTCATTTCTGAGCTTACATCATTAACTTACGACGTACTCTTACATACGAAAACATGGGATGTAACATAAGCTTTTCACTCCCCAAACCTTGGGAGGCATGGCCGGCGCCCGGTGTTGTACTCGGTCCAAGCGTACCACTCTATAAATGTGGATTCTACAGGGGTAACCCTCACTTAGGCCGATGAGGCAATATTTTAAATTGTCTGAAAATACATCTTTCTCATATGAGGGGTAAACATATATATATATATATATATATATATATATATATATATATATATATATATGTTGAGGCTAACGAGGCCTCCATGAACATCTACTAATATACAAACTATACAAGATTTTCTACAAGCCTCTAGAGATAACTGAAGTGTACCATGGTCGAGACAGGGCCTCGACTTAACCATCAAACCTGTATATATACACAATGGACTCAAAGGTCTAGACATGGAAACTCCGAGGAAGTGGAGCTTACCGACTAAGCTGATGTTTGACTCTGTCTGCTAGGAGGGTCTATCCAACTGTCAATATGGACCTACATGCATGAAATGCAGCATCCCGGGTAAAAGGGATATCGGTACGAAATAATGTACCGAGTATGTAAGGCAACATGATAATTGAAAGCTAAAACTGAACTGATAATATAATAACTGAAAGTAACTAGGAGTCAAATAAAATCTGAAGATACCTGCTGATACTGACCCAACTCTCTTAATATAGTACGTAAAATAGAAGTCCAGCCTTATAAGACTCGGTATGTGTAATTTCTCTATCGTAGTAGGCTCGCTCATAGGCGTTCGGCCATAATAGACTCATTATCTCGGCCATACCAAGTCCGCTCATAGGCGCTCGACCATAGTAGGCTTGGTATATAACTCACCATCTGATCAGAGGTTACCAAATAGGGGACTGCCCATCGATTATAGCTCGATGGTGGTGAAAATACTGTAATACTGTATATATATACTTTTTGCTCTCTTGGCTGACAGAAGATAAAACTAAACTAAATATGAAGTCCCGATAAGGGAGAATACTGTAACTTATGAGACTAGGATAGTGTATATAAATTTGAGAGTATGAACTTCTCTTATGTCTTGTTGTCAAAAACATGTAGTTACTGTATCATGCCAAATGAATGAAAGGATTAGCCTTAACATACCTTGTCACAATCGTTCCAATCACTAGGTTGAATTTGCCTCTTTGCACCTTAATCTACAACAACGATAATAATACTATCATTATGTTACGAAAGATACAACTATCGCACAACAAACTACAAACTTACTTTGTATTAAAACGGGCAACATCTCCCCTATAATAATTAATTCCTCAAAATTCAAGATAACACCAAAAACACAATAACACAACAATAATAACTTATACATATTATTTTCCAATCTTATATACACCATAAAACAATCCAACACACCTCAATCTCTTCATACACAAAGCGACCATCGTAGTGGTGTCAAATGACTCAAAATGTTACGTAGAATGACCAGCCCACCACCCTACAGTTATATGGTCTTTATCCATACCCTTTCTCCTCCAAAACTCAAACAGCTACACAAAACAATCCACAAAATGGTCCGCTACAATTGAATAACTCGAACTTACATCTTTCGATCACCGTCCAGTGAGTTCTTACAAGTATAGAATGACTTACCATGAATTAACAATAGAAATAATGGATGGAATTGAGCATAAAAATCACCTTATTTGTTGTATAAATCAGCTCCTATCTTGGTTCTCAAACTCTAGGTTTTACTTCCAATTAGAACTTGAAAGGGAGAGAAAATCAATTAGGGTTTGTGGGAAATTTTTGGGAGGATTTTCGTAGAGCTTATGTATGGTTTACATGACCTATTTTCATTCTAATATATGAAGAAAATGGGCCTTTAAAAGGCCTCTTTGGACAATCCGAAATGGCCCCTACTTATAGTCGCTTTGCATCAGAGGATGCATATGGTTTTCAAGAGAAGTTCCATTGTATTCTTTGCACCATGGGTATTGTGGAGATGAGCGGGGTTGCTTTTACTACATCCTAGCTGTCGGTAGAAGCGAATTAGTGTGGGGGGGTTATGAGGAGGGTAACCCAGCCGATGCAACTTCACTTACATGGACTCAATTTTCAGAGATGTTCTTGACAAAGTTTGTTTCCTAGATCCTTCAGAATGTATGGCACACGGAGTTTGAGCAGCTGCACTGGGGTACTATGTCAGTATTAGAGTATGTGGTTAGATTCAGTGATTTGTCCATACATGTACCAACTTTGGTTTCTACAATTAGGGAGCTAGTCCACCAATACATCGAGGGCCTCAACTCTGGTATTAGGTTTAGCATGGCTTGAGACAATAACAACAGCAACAGGAACATCAACTCTGGTATTAGGTTTAGCATGGCTTGAGAGTTAGAGACAAAAACCCTATATCATCAGGTGATGCAGATCGCATGGAGGTTGGAGCGTATGCAATAGCATGAGAGAGAGGATAGGGAGGCCAATAGACCTCGAGGTACTAGAGTATGGTGGTGGACACGTTGTAGCTACGGCCCATCATGGTAGAGGCTATATAAGTTGTCTAGTTTATTCATCACTTCTAGCTTCTAGTGGTGATCCGGTAATTTTGAGGTCTATTTGCTCAACTTCCTAGTGCACCTCCTGCACAGGGTGCCTTTAACGGTCAGTCCAACCGATTGGGCCCTAGTTAGTCCCAGCAGCCACGCCCACCGAGAACTCTCTTTGAGTGTAATAACACCCTTCATATAGTGAGAGAATACCATAGAATTAGGAGGGGTGCACCTCTACAAACTCTACAGATTCAGTTCGGTCCACAATCTTCACAGGTAATGGTTGCAGCTTCAGTTACCGCTCCACCCGCACAACCTGCTAGGGTGGGGAACAGGCGGATAGAGGTCGCCCTAAAGGGGGAGACCAGGCCAGATTCTATGCTTTTTTGGGTAGGACGAAGGAATCCGCTTTAGACGCAGTCATAATAGGTATGGTTCTAGTTTGTCATAGAGATGCATCAGTCTTATTTGATCTGAGATCCACTTATTCTTATGTGTCCACGCCTGTGGAAGATTCTATTATTGTGGACCATGGGTATTGATCGTGTTTAGTTGTTGGTGGTGGTTTTGAGACCGGAATTGATCTATTTTTGCTCAGTATGGTAAACTTTAATGTGATTTTGGGCATGGACTGGTTGTTGCCCTATCATGCTTTTCTGGATTATCATGCCAAGACTGTGACATTAGATATTCCATGTTTGACGTGGTTAGAGTGGATGGATACTTTGGATTATGTTCCTAGCATGTTTTTGTCATTTCTAGAGGCTCAGCGGATGGTTGAGAAAAAGTTTGATGCATATCTAGCCTTTGTGAGAAATGTCAGTGCTAATACTCCTATCATTAAGTCAGTTCCAATAGTGAGAGGCTTCCAAGATGTATTTCTAGCAGATATTCCTAGCATGTCACTCGATATGGATATCCATTTTGGTATTGACTTGTTGTCGGGCACCCAGTCTATTTTTATCCCAAACCATCGTATGGCACCAACAGAGTTGAACGATTTAAAGGGGTAGTTGCAAAAGTTGTTTGATAAGGGTTTCATTTGGCCTAGTGTGTCGCCTTGGAGTGCTCCAATTTTGTTTGAGAAGAATGATGGTTCTATGCACATATTTATCAATTATCGACAATTAAACAAGGTTACAGTGAATAAAAGGTATATGTTACCGTGTATTGATGACTTATTTGATCGGCTACAGGGTGCTAAGGTGTTCTCAAAGATTAATTTGCAATCAAGATATCATCAGCTGATAATTCGGGATCCAGATATCCTGAAGCTACCTTTAGTACTTAGTATCATCACTACGAGTTCCTTATGATGTCATTTGGGCTGACTAACGCCCCAACAACATTTATGTACCTAATGAACATTGTGTTCCAACCATATCTTGATTCATTCGTCATTACGTTTATTGAAAGCATCTTGGTGTACTCCCGCATATAGGAAGATCATTAGCAACACATGGGGATCGTGCTTCAGACCTTAAGAGAGAAGAAGTTATATGCAAAATTCTCAAAGTGTGAATTCTGGCTTGATTCGGTGGCATTTTTGGGTCATGTGGTGTCTAGTGAAGGGATCAAGGTAGATCCTAAGGAGATTGAAGTAGTTCATAGTTGTCCAGGTCGTCTCCAACTACTGATATCTAGAGTTTCCCTAGTTTGGTTGGGTATTATCGCTATTTCGTAAAAGGGTTTCTCATCCATTGTTGCACATATGACTAGATTGACCTAGAAGGGTTCTCCTTTCATATGGTCCGATGAGTGTGAGGCAAGATTTCAAAAGCTCAAGACTGCCTTGATTGTGGCCCCAGTGTTGGTGTTGCCAACTGGTTCAGGGTTTTACACTATGTATTGTAATGTGTCACATGTTGGCCTTGGTGCGGTGTTGATGCAAGACGGTAGTGTGATTGACTAAGCATCTCGGTAGTTAAAGGTCCATGAGAAAAATTATCCAGTCCACGACTTGGATTTGGCAGCTATTGTTCATGCATTGAAGATTTGGCAGCACTATTTGAACGGTGCTCCTTGTGAAGTGTATACCGGCCACTAGAGTCTTCAGCATCTATTCAAACAGAAGAATCTTAATTTGCAAAAGAAAAGATGGTTAGAATTGCTTAAATACTATGATATCAATACTTTATAACATCTCGAGAAGACCAATATGGTAGCCTATGCCTTGAGTCGAAAGGCAAAAAGCTTGGGTAGTTTAGCATGTCTATCCGTATCAGAGAGACCACTAGCCATGGATGTTCAGGCTTTGGCCAACCAGTTTGTTAGATTGGATGTTTCAGAGCCCAGTCGAGTTCTTGTTTACGTGGTTTCTCGATCTTCTTTATATGATCGCAAAGATAGCGTCAGTATGATGACCTCCATTTGCTTGTCCTAAGGATACAGTATAGCTCGACAATGACAAGGATGTTTCTATTGGAGATGACGATGTGTTTTGGATAGGGGGCTGATTATGTGTGCCCAATGTAGATGGGTTGCATGAGTTTATGCTTGATGAGGCCCATTGTCCGTGGTACTCCATTCATCCGGGTGCCACTAAGATGTATCAAGGACTGAGGATTGGTGGATGAGAATGAATAAAGATATAGTGGAGTATTTGGCCGGGTGCCTAAATTGTCAACATGTGAAGTATGAGCATCAGAGTCCAGGTGGTTTCTTCAGAGACTTGAGATTCCTGACTGGAAGTAGGAGCGTGTCACCATAGATTTCGTTGTTGGGCTCCCACATACACTGAAGAAATTTGACGTTGTTTGGATGATTGTGGATAGGTTGACCAAGTTGGCTCATTTAACTCTAATGGTGACCACTTTTCTTTAGAGCAGTTGGATAGGATCTATATCCAGGAGATTGTCTAACTTCATGATGTGCTGGTATCCATCATCTCTAACCAAGGAAGAAGTTTACATCGCACTTCTAGAGAGCCATGCAGCGTGAGTTAGGCATGCGGATTGATTTGAGTACAACATTTTATGCCCAGACGGACGGACCGTCCGAGTGCACCATTCAGAAATTTGAGAATATGATTTGTGCTTGTGTTATGGATTTCGGGGGGTTCTTGGGATCAGTTCTTGTTGCTTGCGGATTTTTCCTACAATAACTGCTACCAATCGATTATTCAGATGGCTCCTTATGAGGCTCTATATGGGAGATGGTATCGTTCACCAGTTGGTTAGTTTTAGCCGGGAGAGGCTAAGTTATTGGGCATGGATTTGGTTCAAGATGACTTGGGGAAGGTCAAGTTGATTCAGGATCGGCTTCGTACAACCCAAGCCACACAGAAGAGTTATGTTGATTGGAAGGTTCGTGACGTAGCATTTATTGTTGGGGAGCGGGTTTTTCTCCAGGTTTCCCCCATGAAGGGTGTAATGAGGTTCGGGAAGAAGGGCAAGTTGAGCCCTAGGTATTCAGACCTTTTGAGATCCTTGAGAGAATTGGTAAGGAAGACTACAAGCTTGCATTGCCACCTAGTTTATCTGTGTTTCATTCGGTGTTCCATGTTTCTATGCTCCGAAAGTATCACGGTGATCCATATCATGTTTTAGACTTCAACTCACTCCAACTAGACAAGGATTTGACTTATATTGAAGAGACGACGGCCATCTTGGACAAACAGGTCTGAAAATTGAGATCAAAGAACATTTATTTAGTGAAGATTCAATGGAAGGGTCATCCAGTCAAGGAGGCGACCTGGGAAACCAAGCACAACATGCAGATTTGTTAGCCTTATCTATTCATCGCTTTAGATATGTCCTTATGCACGTTCGATGACGAACGTTTGTTTTAAGAGGGGTAGAATATAACGACCCAGCAGGTTATTTTATGTAATTGTGCCCTATTTCTCCTTTTATGTTTCACACATGTATGTTTATGACATTGTGACTTACATAGTTGATTAGTTTCATTCCAGGAAGATTTCTTGTTTATTTAGACCCTTTCATTCTAGGCTTATAAGCCTAAGTTAGAAATGTTAACCAAAGTTTGACTTATGTGAAAGCGACCCTGGACGGTGTTTTGATGGTTTTGATAGATTCTATCATAATTTTGTACCTGAGCATATGCCCAAAATTAATTTCGAAAGTTCGTAGGTTGGTTCGTATTGTTTTGCTGAAATTTGGCAATTTGAAGTTGAAACGTTTGACTGTAGGTTGACTTTTAGCCATCGAGTTTGGAATTTGATTTTTGAACTTGGAATAGGTCTTTTATGATATTTAGAACTTGTCTGCAAAATTTGGTATCATTTGAATTTGAATTGATAGGATTCGACCGCTTAGTTGCAATTCTAGTAGTTCTTGAACTTTACTTTGAAATTCATGCATTTTAGTGTTCAATTCATAGTTTTTTTTTGCATTTTAATCATGTGAGCGAGTTCATATGATATTTTTAAACTTGTGTGGGTGTTTGATTTGGAGCCCAGAGGCTCGGATGAGTTCTGTGCATGTTTCAGAATGAATTGAACTGAAAATAATTATTGGTGTTATTGGTGCTCTGTTATCGCAATTGCTAGCAACAACCTTGCCAATTCGAAGGTGACAGTAGGGGATCTGATATCGCAATTGAAACTTCCCCTTCGCATTTGCGAAGCCAGCAGATTTTAGGGCTAGTTTGCAATTGTGATCATTTGGTTGTATTTGCGATATTGGCTAGCTTCATAATTTTGATGCCTTTGTCATAATTACGACTTATCTTGAGGCTGTCGGGGTTCCTAAATGGGACATGAATGACCCAATTGGTCGTTTTGAGCGATTGTATTCCATTTAGCTATTTGAAGTCTTGAGAAGCATCATATGATGTATTTTGACCTACGTGAATTATCTGTTTTGGTTTTCAGGTTATTCGGAAGCGATGGCCTGGGAGCAGAGTCTGCAGGTACGAAATTTTGAGTGCTGAAGTGGGTCTACAGATGTGGACATTTTGATCATAGGAGCAAAATTGGACTATGGGCGAGAAGGTCGCATATGCGGTATCTTTAGCGCAGAAGCAGAGAAATAATTGCAGAAGCAATGGCTGCTAAGTTGGGCGTGTTCGCAGAACCGAAGGTTGGGCCGCACGTGTGAATTCGCAAAAGCAAGAGTATGTTCGCAAATGGGAAAATAGATGGGCCGAAGCTATATTATCGAGGGCTTGGTTATTTTATTCACATTTTGAGTTGGTATCTTGGACTTAGGCGATTTTGGAGGCGGATTTCACCATATGGATTGGGATCAGTGTTTTATACTCGATTTTGGTCATATTTCATGAATCTATCTTTGTTTTGACATTTGATTGATGATTTCAAAGTGAAATTTGGGAGGTTGTCTAAAAGTTCATAAAATGAATTTTGGAGTTTTTAACATCGATTCGGAGTCGGATTTAAGTGAGACTAGTATGGTTGGTCTCATAATTGAATTGGTTGTCGCATTTTGTGAGTTTTGTCAGGTTTTGAGATGGGGGATCGGGTTTGAGTTTTTGATTGACTTTGGGCTTTTGATTAAAGATTCTACTTTTATTGGTTGGGTTTGTTTCCTTTGGCATTATTTGATGTTCTTGAGTTGCTTTTGGCTAGTTTTGAGCCGTTCAAAGGTCAGTATGCGGGATGACATTTCTAGAGTATTGTTTGGCTTGCTCGGTAGTGGATTTGTCTTGTTCAAGGTGCACAGGTGTATGTATGGTGAGCTCATGCAGTGGTTCGATGGCTTTGGAACGACTCTGGGCACGTTCGAGTAACGACTTGACTCGTTGTTTTGAGAAATTGCATCTGGTTCGAGGTCATGAGCAGCTTCATATTATGTGTATCAACTTGCGTGTATGGTTGGATTCTATTTCCAGATGAATCAGAGTCGAATTGGAGGAAGGAATCCAGTTTTGGAAGCTTAAGCGGTGAGAAATTGACCAAAATTTGACTTTTGATTAAATGACTCCGAAATGAGTTTTGGATGATGTCAGTAGCTTGTTATGGTGATTTTTGACTTAGGGTGTGTCCGGTTTCAGATTTGGAGGCCCGTAAGTAATTTGAGGCATTTCGGCGAAAGTTGGAAAAGTTGAAGTTTGGAAAATGGAGAAGTTTGACCCATAGTGGACTTTTGTGTTATCGAGGTCGGAATGTGATACTTAAAGTTGGAACAACTTCATTATGTCATTTGGACTTGCCCGCAAAATTTGGTGTCGTTTGGAGTTGATTTGATATGGTTCGGACGTTTGGTTGCAATTCTAGATGTTGTTGAAGTTCATAGTGATTTTCATGCGTTTTGGCATCCGATTTGTGATTCTAGAGGTTAGTTTGATGTTCCGATTGCAAGAGCGAGTTCGTGTTATGTGTTCAGACTTGTGTAGGTGTTTGTTTTGGAGACTCGATGGCTCGGATGAGTTTCGAACGCGTTTCGGAGTGTTTGGAAGAATGTTATAATCTGTTGTTATCGGATCTCGCATTTGCTAGTTATAGGTCCCATTTGTGACCATCAATTTTACGCATATTATATCGCATTTGTGAAATTTGCTGGTACTGGCAGGCTTCGCATTTGCGAATCCAGTCTCGCTAATGCGAAAATGAACTGGGCAGGGGAAGTTCGCATTTGCGAAGTTTTGGGCCACTTTTGCAAAGTCCCTTCGCATTTGCGAAGATTTTAATCGCAATAGCAATGATGACAGGATACGTCCAGGCTTCGCATTTGCAAAGATTTCTTTGCTTTTGCGAGTTCGCATTTGCATACCCAGTGTTGCAAATGTGACATCTGTAGCCTGCTAAAAGCTGGGTACTCCGAGTTTTTGCTTCATTTTTCATATTTTTGAACCCTAGAGTCGAGGTGAGGCAATTTTGTGAAGAGATTTTCATGCCGTGTTATTGGGTAAATATCTTTAATCAATTTCCAACTATATTTTGTGATTATATCTTAGATTTAACATCAAATTCAAGAGAATCTAAAGGAAAATTTGGGGAAAATTGTAAAATTTCTCAAAAATATAAAATGATGATTTGAAGGACCAAATGGTATCGGAATTTTCTTTTATATAGGTGAACTCGTATCGGAATGGGTATTCAATTTTTGTAAAAAAATTCATGTTCCGAGGTGCGGGCCCGGGGAGTTGACTTTTGTTGACTTTTTACAAATTGTATAAGAATCATAGCCTTGCTAATTGAGATTATTTTCTCTTATATTGTTTGATATAAATAAGTCGTTTTTGGCTAGATTGAGCCAAGCATTGATAAATTGGTAAAGGAAAAGCTAAATAGAGTATTGAATTGACCGGATTGAGGTAAGTATCTTTCCTAACCTTGTGTGAGGGACTTCCCCTTAGGATACGAGTCTTCTATGCTAATTGTAGTCCGTGCATGCAAGGTGACGAGTGTGTGCTCATACTTATTTGTGTAAAATTTGCGTTTAGGGTTCTTAGGTCCTTATGTTCATTAAATGGGGAGTTTTCCGATATGATTGGGTTTCCTAATTACTAGTTTTACCTCTACATTCTCGATACGACGTTGTTAGCTTTTCTCTAACTCTTACTTGTTACTTGGCCCTTATTTGCCTTAATTGAAGTGATTGTCCTCCTTATTGTTATGTTATTTCTTAATTGTGAATTCCTCTGTGACCCCGTGCATATATGTTACATGTCTAAATTTTTGTTGTTGATTTAAACTATGTTTGGTTGTTGATATGTTGAGGAGGAAGGCAGAATTGATATTGTCTGGTAGGATCGGGTTGCACGCCGCAACAAGGAGTAATAAGGGTGGACAGGTGGGATCGGGTTGCACACTGCAACAGGAGGAATAAGGGTGATATATTGAGGAGTAATAAGGGTGAAGTGGTGGGATCGGGTTGCATGCCGCAACAAGTAGTAATAAGGGTGAATGATCATGTTGTTGTTGATACGGTAGGATCGGGTTGCATGCCGCAATATGCATATACTACTTACTTTTATTAAAAATATTACGGAGGAATAAGGGAGGATTGGTGGGATCGGATTGCACGCCGTAACATATATATATATATATATATATATATAT
>MU714409.1:13418-27322 GCA_026770625.1 Nicotiana glauca
TGTTTTACTGAAGCCCAAGAGGCTTATGACTATTTTCTGGACTGATTGAGGCCGAGGGCCATCTGTGAGGATATGTTGAGTGATGTGAGGAGGCTTTCAGGCCTCGAGTGTTATGTAAGGAGGCTTTAAGGCCTCGAGTGTTATGTAAGGAGGCTTTCAAGCCTCGTGTGTGATGTGCGAAGGCTTTCAGGCCTATTGATATTGCGCTTGTGCTGTAGGAGCCCCTCCGGAGTCTGTACACACCCCCAATGAGCGCAGGGTACCCAGGTGAGTTGGGAGTGGGCCCGAGAGGCCGTTGCTTGTGTGTGGTAAGTTCGGAGTGAGCCCGAGGGGCTGATGTTGTGTGCTAGTAAGGTGGGAGTGAGCCGGTGTGGCTGATACTATACTGAGAGTTTGATATTGAGCCCGAGGGGCAAACTTTTGATTGTTCCTAAATTGTTGAAATTGTTGAAATTGTTGTTTCCACTATTTTAAAAAAGGGAATGAACTGCTACCTTATGGTTTTTTTTATGGTATACTTGATTTTACTGCTTGAGATAGCATTATATTTTAGATATTTTTATAAAGGATTCTCATGGAACTACTGATTCTCGTAAGAGTGGTAACGTACTTTATAGCATGATGTAGTGTTTTTACGTGATTTCTTGCCTCTCAACATTATTTACTCTTATTACCACTGAGTTGGAAGTACTCACTCTACTCCCTACACCTCGCGTGCAGTTGCAGGTACTGTTTCACCCGGTAGCGTGTTAGTAGCGGACTGAAGGTATTGCTATCGTAGCTAAGCAAGGTGACCGCCGGCGTTTGCGGCACCGAGATTCTTCTTCTCTTATTTTCCAGATTTTACTCTGTGTATATTATATATTTCAAAATTGTAATAAGGATCCTCCTATATGCTCGTGACTTGTGACACCCCGGTCCGACTGTATTGGGTTGTATTTACATTGATTAATGCATATTCGAACTGCTATATAACTGATTAACTACTTTAAGTGGTGTTATGAGATGGTCTGGCTGGCCTTGTCTTTACGAGAGGCACCATCACGACTGGGTTTGGGAATTGGGTCGTGACACTCTCGGGCTCACACCCAACTCACAAAGTACAACATTAGCATCTCGGGCACAGCACTCCATTAACAAATAACACCAGGGTATCTGGTAAACAGTGCAAGAAGTAGCATGGATGCCAATGATATGAGTGCTGAATGTCACGTCAACATTCCAAAATAAAAACAAATGCATGAGTACAATGCAATGCATATGACGGTACACTCTAGTACCCGCTGCGGCGTGCAGCCCGCTCCATTTATTTATCGTCGACTGCGCTCATTGGGGGTGTGTTCAGACTCCGGAGGGGCTCCTACAGCCCAAGCGAAATAACAAGCCATCTCGTGGCATCACATCTAGGCTCTCAGCCTCATATCAATATCAGTATAATCATCCAGGCACTCGGCCTCAATATCAATGTAACACCGCTGCGGTGCGCAGCCCGATCCACCCATAATCAATATAATACTGCTACGGCGCGTAGCCCGATCCATGCTCAGTCCAGAAAATTATCGCAAGTCCCTTGGTCATTTATAAAACAGTATTTCTTAGCTCGAAATATTATTTAAAATATCATTTGAGTTTTCAAAACTTAGAAGTATGGCTGAGTTCGCAAAACAGTATTTAAAACCTTGGACTGAAACCAAATGATATGCAAGATATGCTAAAACAGTAATATCAATCCCCGACCGATTCAAATAGTTGGAACGAAGCCCAAACATGACAGTCAGCCCATAGTATGATGATACAAGTAGTTTCAGTCAAATACACGGTAAAATCAACAACCAGGACGGACCAAGTCACAATCCCCAATGGTGCTCTACCCGACGCTCATATCCGGCGTGCAAGTCACCTTAATATAACATTATGATGTGCAAATCCGGGGTTTCAAACCCTCAGGATATCATTTACAAGTATTACCCACCTCTAGCCGGTGAAACCTATAGCTCGCGACGCCTTTGCCTTGCAAATAGACCTCCTCGTGTTCACACCACTTTTCACGCCACTGTTCATGTGTACTATTCACGGGGGTACTGTTCACTGGGTATTTTTCATGGCTACTGTTCACGGGGTACTATTTCTGCAATTTTCTACAATTTTTCTAAGTCCGAAATCACTCTGAGACACCTCCGAAACACTCTCGAGTCCTCGAGGCTCCTAACCAAATACATACAAGAACTCAACAACATCCTACGAACTTAACTGTGCGATCAAATCGCCAAAATAACATCATATACCACGAATTAATCTTTAAAATCCAAGAATTCTTTCAAATTTCGTAAAACATCAAATTTTCCATTTTGAGTCCGAAACACGTCAAACAATGTCTGTTTGCAACCAAACTTTACATAAAGTGCTTAAACCATATATAAGACTTGTACCGGGCACCGGAACCAAAATACGGGCCCGATACCATCACTTTTTAATCAAATTTCATTTCCATTTTCCTTAAATATTTTCAGAAAATAATTTTACTCAAAAATTCATTTCTCAGGCGTGGGACCTCAGAATTTGATGATTCTTGTTCCTATGAGTCACAAATAATAATACGAACATAGCAATTTAATCGAAACTCAGTTTGGAGCTCGTTTGCTCAGTGAAATATCCATTTTACTTGTTAAACAATTAACACATGTTTTGCGTCAAAAACCCAACCGCGACTTGATGAAATTAAACCAAACTTTTCAGATCTGTCCTATAATTCTTTATCAAAATTTAAAAAGTCTCGAAATTAAATTTCAATCTCTAGTACTAAAAATGGACCTTTGGATCACTACATATTTGTGCTCAAAACGGCAAAAATCTTCCAAAAACTCTTCCAAAACTTATCTGAGCCTCATAGGACCCCGACCAAACATGCCAACATAATTCATAACATCATTCAAACCTGTTCCAATCATCAAAATACCTCAAACAATATCAAATTACCCAAAACTCATTGAATTCAAGCCTATGTTTCTAAAATCTTCCGAAATACACTTTCGATCAAAAACCCGACCAAACGATGTCCGAATGACCTAAAATTTTGCACACACATCCCAAATGATACAATGAAGCTACAACAACTCTCGAAATTTTATTCTGACACCCGGGTCAAAATCTCACATATCAACCGGAAATCGCCAAAATACTAACTTCGCCAATTCAAGCTTAATTCTACACCGGACCTCCAAAATCACTTCTGATCACACTTATAAGTCACAAATCGCCTCCCGGAGCTAACCAAACCATCGGAATTTACATCTGAGCCCTCTAACTCATAAGTCAATATCCGGTTGACTTTTCCAACTTATGCCTTCTTAAAAGAGACTGAGTGTTTCATTTCTTATCAAAATCATTCCAAATCAACCAGATTACACAAGATACGGATAATGAATCATAGAGAAGCTGAAAATGAGAAAAATAGGGCGGTAACTCATGAGACGACAGGTCGGGTCGTCACAATATATTAGTGTTTTCGAAAACCTTTGAGACCCATATTAAACACCTTTATATTTTCAAGAAAATTGTTATACAAAATGGCTTGGTAATTTCTAAACCAAAAATGAGTTTATTCCAGACTGACGTCCGTTTTATCGGACACAATATTTTCCAGGGAAAAATTACTCCCATACAAAGGGCAATTGAATTTGCTTCTAAATTTTCTGATGTCATTGCGGATAGAACCCAATTGCAAAGGTTCTTGGGAAGCCTAAACTATGTTTTCCCTTTTTATAAAGATTTGTCACGAGATTTAGCCCCATTATACAATAGGCTAAAAAAGAACTACAAGCAGCCGTGGACTGACTTACATACAAAAATAGTCCAAAACATTAAGCAAAGGGTGAAAGCTTTACCCTGCTTAACTCTTGCCAATCCTACTTGGCAAAAGATTATTGAAATTGATGCATCAAACAATGGCTACGGTGGGATTCTGCAATAGATAAATCCTACTAACAAAAGTGAATATCTGATAAGATATCACTCTGGAAAATGGAATGAAGCGCAAAAGAAACATTCTACTGTGGCTCACGAAATGTTGAAAATTGTCAAATGTGTTTTAAAATTCCACCACGATTTATATAATCAAAAGTTTTTAATAAAAACTGATGCTCAATCTGTTAAATACATGTTTGATAAAGATTTTAAGCATGATGCTTCCAAACTTATGTTTGCTAGATGGCAAGCTCAACTTGCACCATTTGATTTTGAAATTATTTATAAAAAGGGAATTGATAATTCTCTTCCTGACTTTTTATCTCGTGAATATTTGGATTAATGAGTCATTACATTGCTTTATTTGACGATGCCACTCTAATTACAATTCTAAAGGTAATTCCATTAGATAAAGACCTTAAAGTTCTCATTATTGATAAAATAATTACTTCTATTATGGAAGAAGATTTTGAATATTCTATTCATAATTATTCTAATGATAGTGATCCTGATTATATATGTTTATACCAATATGATGATCGTGACACTAACTACTTTTTCTAATGAAATATTTTATGTGTAGAATGGACCCTCCGTGGGCCACCAGAGGAAGAGGTAAGGGAAAAGCATATTCTCGACCATCTTCGTCTTCACAGAATAGATCATATCAATGATCGTCATACGGATCCTCATCTTCCCCAGTGCTACAAATGGGAAGAAAGAGTTTGATAAACTCAAAAATACTTCATAAGAAAGAATCTTCTTCCTCATCAACACATCTGGATTATATCCCGGAAGATAGTCCATTATATAGTCACCTACAAGCTTATTTAGCTAGCAAAAAGCAAAGTGATACATTTGCTTCAATTGCAAAGGAAGATGACAAAGATGATATAAAATCCTATGAGAAATTACCTAAAAAAGTAATGATATTTCTTTTAGAATACTCTGAGATTCAGAGAAAGGATGAGCCGTGGAAAATATTTCAGAGGTACTTAAATGATGGGTTATACTATCCGGGTGAATCACATAAAACCCGCTCCTATTATGAAACTATCCTTACAACCACAGGTAGTGCAGGAATTCAGTACTTCTCGAGTTATGACACGGCTGAGAATATTTATAACTTCTCAAAAATTATCATAAAACAGATTATATCTATTGACGAATGGGGAATATCCATAATGAAAGAAAGACAGATAGGCCTAAATAAATCACTTATGAATTTTACTTATTGGGATTATATCCAAGCATTTGATAAAGTGCTCTACTACAATAACGATCGTCATAACCATACTTGGTTTATCAAGATATGTACAAAGATATTGCTACCCCGATTCCAAATTGGTTCCTAAACTGGTGGTCATATCATGGTCCCACGATAAAGATTTTGCCCGATCCATTTCTCAAGTTATATAAAGAATGGGCAAAGATTTCTCCATTTCTTACCAAGTTATACCATGCAGATCATATCTGTTACTTAGAACATATCGATCAAATATGTTTCTTCATTGAATTCTCAATTCCTTTGATTCATAAATGAACTCCCGAATTAGGTTATACCAAAGAAAAGATCCCTTGTTTATACAGGGTATTTTACAATAATTTTTCGGACAAGTTAATGAAAAAGGATCCCAAAATAAACCAGTTATACGGTCAAGAATTGTTAGACTCCATTAAGTGTCAAATCCAATTATACTCGGATGCTTCTAAGTCGACTTTAATTGATGATAATTCAGTCAGGCATATTGCCCGAAGAATCTCTATTCAAGAAGGGGATAAAGCTGAACTAATCCAGCAATATCTAGATGAAGTAAAAAGAAATTTGATGGAAACGTCAAACAAAAGTGAAAAATCAGACACATCAATGCAAAGTAAAATAAGCAACAATGATATCAAAGATTCTCAACTAGAAGACTCTCAGCCGATGATAACAGAGAGAATGTTATCTGATTAAGAAGTCCAAGAAGTAGAAGATTTTCTGCAAACAATGGAAAAAATCAGAAAGAAGAAACAGTAAAGCTAAATAGTAAAGCCGCCACGCCCTACCACGAACAGTAGATACACTGTGCACACAGTAGATACAATGTGAAAACAGTAGAAACACTGTGTAAGGGCCCCCATATAAGGGACCCACTTTACTATTCATAGATTCCCTTTTCTTTTATAAATAACGATCCTTCGTTCATTTGAAGGATAGGCTAAAAAATTTTAAGTTTTCTATTTGCATTCTCTCTCTGTCCCTTTTGTAAAAATACTCTCTCTACAATTGTAAATCTTTTTATTATCAAAGAAGGATACGAGTTGATCCTCAGGGCTAAGAGCCAAGGTAACTTTTACTTCTTTCTTTTCTATTTTTCTTCTTCCTTCTCCCATCTCTAAGCGGTGACTATGTCCGGCTGAGAGTATTCATGTCTATGATGGATTTCCAACTTCTTATACTTGTTAACCATGAAAGATCTAGATTTATCAAAATATAATAGAATTTTATAAAGGTTCTTGGCTTGGTTCCAAGATGGTGGTACAGTCGGGATTATTTCTATTTTTACTGTCTTTGCCTTAGTGGCTTTGTCTAACGAGCCGTGATAAGCCCGCTTAGCTGTGTGCGTTAGGGCACTTCAGTCACGGTCAGAGCTGTTAGACACATAGGCTCAGTAAAATTAACTAGGGTGTCCATGACAGGCTTATCAGAGCCTAGGCGCTTTCATGGTAAATGATTAGTAGATGTGAAGAATCTAACATAGAAATGACATACTAGACATGGATATGGGAGAAACTAGTACCAAAAGTACTAGATTAGAAGAGGTAGATATACCTCACAATCTTGATTTGTTAAACAAATGGACTATTACTAAAGTTTCTATTAAAACAATTTATGATTACGGTTTGTTTGATAAACTTTCGTCTAAACAGTTGATTAAAACTACTGAGCAATCTGTAGCTCTAAATTAGTCAGAACAGACGATTTGTTTGCTTAATAAATGAGACATTATTCATTGTAAAAATTTGTATAATTATTTGCATATAGGCATGGTTCAAATTGCATTTTAACCTTTAACCCTTAAAGGGTTGCCAGAGACATTTTTAGCAGCTCTTCGAGATGCTAGAAATCTAAATTTTCGAAAGTCCCTTATGGATTCAATTGAATCTATTGTCGCCTATGGCCCAGTATATTTCAATACTCAACCTAATTTGCAATTATCACTTTCTGATGTCAATATTCTTGATACTTTGACATTAAATGTCAAGACCCACGGTTATAATTATGCACCTGATTCTGAACTTATTTGTTTATTTTATAGAATTTATTTTAAATTATTGTCTACTTAGAATCCGCTATGTAAATTATACGATACATCGGATCAGACGATTCTGGTAGAAACTAATTTTGCCAGATCAAAGGTCACCACTCAGAGACCTATTAAGTGGGAGGAAATTGATTTTCCAACCAAATGGACCTTAAATTCAGTCATATCCCCTAAACATATAACATATTTTGTTTCGAATAATGAGTATTCTCATATTATTCAAAAACCTGATGGAAGGATTTGTATCCAGTTTAATAACGAAACCCCTGTTAACAACAGAGGTTCAAATTCAATTCGTTTTCCTGCTATTCAGCATATATCTCCTATAGAAAACGTTGTCTATGGACCAGCTCGAAAGTGTGCAGCATCCCTGCATACTATATCCAGTAGAAATACTGACAACTATGTTGAAAGGGTTAAAATTAACCCTCAAACAAACATCATTCAGGATAGTAAAAATATTCCTGATAAGGATATTCCTTCTCCATCCGAAATAGATTTTGACCCCAATGGTGTTTAATGATTCCACCCCAAATTGATTTTAGCCCGGGATCTCCGGCACGTAGATTTATTCAAAAGGAATTTTTTCATAAAAAATGGAACCAATTTAAAACTTGGTTTTTTGAAACTTATAGTAAAGAGGATTTAAATTGTATTTCGCAAGAATTCTATGAAACTTGTGCTTTACATAATAAAATTATGTATTTTATTCCATGGTTTATAACCACTTATTTATCGCTTTACATTAAAGTGTTAACGCGTTCTTATCAAGAGAGCAGTGTTAAAATTACCACCACTTCGTATCCTGTTCAAGCCCCGTTTGTGTTACCTAATAATATAGGTATCACTTTTACGGTTTTTCAAAAGTTTGTTGAAAAGAAAATTGGGCAAGTGAGTATAGATGAGATTAATAATATCTTCTCTCAAAACAATTACTTGAGCTTATATGTTAAAGTTTAAGGAGAACATATCAGTTCTCTCGACAAAAAACTTGATGAGCTTACTGCTTTGATAAAGGAAATGAGTAAGAAAACTGCTAGAGAGGTTACACCGGCTTCGAGTGTTGCTTCTACCTCAAGTAGTCAAACGGTTCCTAATCATATTCAGAGACCCCCTGAGATTCAGGATTATAAATCTTCTACTTTTAAGACTCTAGAAGATCTCCTCGATAAGAAATTTTCTCATCTCAGTGTTAAACCTATCGATCTTTCAAACGATTTTGCTGAAAGAATCGAGTCTACTACAGACTATAAAGGAGAAATTTGGTATGAGTTTAATAAACTCAGGGGATCCAAAGGTTTGATAAAACCAAATAGTAGGTATAGTGATAGACCGAGAATGACAAATTATTACTATTCTCGACCTACTCCTCATGATGTCTTAATTGAGGAACGTGATTGGAATCAGACTAATACGTCATACAACGGTTTCCATATTTACGAATGGAATCTCGATGGATTAATGGATAGCTAATTAACCATCCTTGTCCGCAGAATACTAATGTATTATCTGTAAAAGTGCTAATAATACAGATAAGACTATTGCAAAAATGATAGTCGCTGGTTTTACTGGCCAACTTGGTGGCTGGAGGGATAATAACCTCACCCCTTCTCAAAGAGCTTCAATCATAGAAGCCAAAGCAAAAGAGGCAGGTTTTGACAACCTTGGCTCTCCTCTTGAGGCAAATAGAGAAGACGCAGTCTATACCCTTATTTTAAATATTTTAGAACATTTCAGTGGTAGATTTACCAACCAAAATGAAACTTTTCGTATTCTCCTAAACGGTTTGAGATGTAAAACTCTCAGCGAATTTAGATGGTATCAGGATACCTTTTTGAGTCGGGTTATGGAACTACGCGAAACTGCAAATGCTTTCTGGAAGGCAAAATTTATAGATGGTCTTCCCCCTATTTTTGCTGAAAGGGTAAGAAATACCCTAAGAGGAAATAATACTGTTATTTCCTATGAAACTTTTACCTATGGAAACCTGGTAGGAGTTTGCACCCTAAAAGGTTTAAAGCTGTGCAACGAGCTACGCCTAGCTCAACCGCTTAAAAATACTAGGCGACAAGAGAAATCTCAATTAGGAGACTTCTGTACCCTATTCGGGATGCCTAGTATCTCTGCTAAAAGATATTATAAGCGCCATGACGCTAACCACACCGATAAACCTTATCGAAAGCGAAAGTCTAGATATAGATCAAAAGAAGAACGTGATACAAGGAAGGCACATCGTAAATCTACAAGATTTGCGAAGAACAGATCTAAAAGAGATCTTACCAACATTAAGTGTTACAAATGTGGAAAGTTTGGCCACATAGCTCCAAATTGTAAGCTTCAAAAATTAAAGTCTTTAGAGCTAGATTATGAATCTTATAACAAGATTTATGGTCTCTTTTACACTTCGGGATCCGAATATGATTATATTTCAGAATACGAATATGAGTCTGAAGCCGACTCAATTGATTTATCTGCTAATGACAACCGTGATATACCTTCTTGTACAACCTGTAATAGTAATGCTTGTACTTGTGAAAATGATGAGTTTTATAAATTACAAGCTGTGTTCCAGGATTTAAATATGAAAACCATTTCTTCTAAAATGTCATTGAACTTTTAAAGGAAGTTATTGATAATGAACTTCGCCAAAAAATTATTGATTTTACTTCAAACTCTAGTAATACTTCTGAGTCTTCAAAATATTTTGTAAAGGAAAAAATCGATTATACTCCCCCTTATACTTTTGACAAAATCAATAGACGACGCGAGAATAGAGTCAATTCGACTCGAGAAGCAACGTTTGACGATCTAAAAATAGAAATAGAAAATGTGAAAAGAGATATTAAATCTCTTAAACAGAATCAGATGAGTTGTGATCATAGAATCACCCAATTAGAGAATAATAATTATCTGACACAATCACCTATTGATAAAGGTAAAGATATTATTCACGATGATGAAAAACCTCTTGATTTCTCTTCTATAGACTTAAATCCTGCTAACGATATGTTTTTAGGAATGATGCAAATTGTGACAGCCTAAAAATGGTATATTAAATGTACCATCCTTATTAATAATGATTTAACCATTACCGGAAACGCTATGATTGATAGTGGTACAGATGTAAGTTGCATCCAGGAGGGATTAGTTCCCACCAAGTATTTTTTAAAACCTACGCACATTATTAAATCTGCTTCTGGTCATGCTTTAGATATAAAGTATAAACTGCCTAATGTGCATATTTGCCAAAACAATGTTTGCATTCCTCACTTCTTTTTTCTGATAAAATGTCAGTTATATCCTCCTATTATATTAGGAACTCCTTTTATAAATGATGTTTATCCTTTTACCAATATTGATGCAAAAGGTTTTAACGCGACTTATAATAATAAAAATATTTATTATTCTTTTGTTACTGATCATGTAACTCGTGATATAAATGCTTTAATTGATATGAAACAAAAGCATGTTGATTTCTTGCAACTAGAATTGTTTAGCATAAACATTTTTGATACAATAAAATCTGCTAAAATAAAAGAAAAAATTAAGTTGATTTCTGAACAATTGGCTATTGATATTTGTGACGATCACCCTAGTACTTTTTGGAATTGCAAAAAGCACATTGTTACTCTTCCATACGAAGATATATTTTCCGAGGATAATATTCCTACTAAATCTTGACCTTGCCAGATGAATGCTGAATTGGTCGATTTCTGTAAAACTGAGATTGATAGTCTCTTACAGAAGGGTTTGATAAAACCCTCAAAATCTCCTTGGTCTTGTTCTGCATTTTATGTTAATAACGCTGCAGAAAAGAAAAGTGGGTTCCTCGTTTAGTTATTAACTACAAGCCTCTTAATAAGAGTTTAAAATGGATTAGATACTCGATCCCCAATAAAAGGGATCTTCTTTATAGATTATATGATGCCAATATATTTTCAAAATTCGATTTAAAATCTGGATATTGGCAAATTCAAATGTTTAAATAGCATACTTATAGAACTGCTTTTAATGTACCATTCGGCCGGTACGAATGGAATGTTATGCATTTTGGTTTAAAAAATGCCCCTTATGAATTTCAAAATAATGAATGATATATTTAATCCTTAATTGGATTTTATCATTTTTTATATTGATGATATATCTCACGACCCAAATCCCAAACGCGGTCGCGATGGCACTTCTTGCGAAGACAAGGCCAGCTAACAAAACAAAAGCTTCCTTTTAACAGTTATTTAACATTTATAAAACTAAAACATGATTAGTGTAATCAAAAGTGTGGAAAAAAATGATAACAACAGGGAGCCATAGCCGTTACAGCCCGACATCGGGGTGTCACTAGTCATGAGCTACTATAGAGTTCACTAAAGTACTACAAGTCCGAAAATAGGAACAAAGTATGAAAGTAATAGGAACAACATAAAATAAGGGAGAAGATCTGGTCCCGCGGACGCTAGTGGTCACCTGACTCAGCCATGAGAACAAATCTTCGAACATCTCAAAACCCGCAACCGGGTGGTCAAGTACCTACATCTGCACACGAGGTGCAGAGAGTAAAGTGAGTACTCCAACTCAGTGAGTAATAAAAGTAAATAATAACTGAGCAGTATGTAACCATGTAAAGCAAGTCATCATGTTATATAATACAGTGTAATCCTTTGAGAAAACAGTGAAAGCGTGAAAATCCTTTAGTAAATATCTTGACTCAGTTTTAAATCTCTTTTGAAAATGATCTTTTCAATAGTTGCAAAAAAAAATAATTTTAACAATTAAGAAATAATCAGAAAATCTGCCCCTCGGGCTCAATATCAACCTCTCAGTACAGTATCACTCCCAACTCACAAAGTACAACATCAGCCTCTCGGGCTCACTCCCAACTCACAAAGTACAACATCAGCTTCTCGGGCACAGCACTCCATTAACAAATAACACTAGGGTATCTGGTAAACAGTGCAAGAAGTAGCATGGATGCCAATGATATGAGTGCTGAATGTCATGTCAACATTACAAAATAAGAACAAATGCATGAGTGCAATGCAATGCATATCACGGTACACTCTAGTACCCGCTACGGCGTGCAGCCCGCTCCATTTATTTATCGTCGATGGCGCTCACTGGGGGTGTGTACAGACTCCGGAGGGGCTCCTACATCCCAAGAGCAATAACAAGACATCTCGTGGCATCACATCTAGGCTCTCAGCCTCATATCAAAATCAGTATAATCATCCAGGCACTCGGCCTCAATATCAATGTAACACCGCTGCGGCGCGCAGCCCGATCCACCCATAATCAATATAATACTGCTGCGGCGCGCAGCCCGATCCATGCTCAGTCCAGAAAATCATCATAAGCCCCTTGGGCATTTATAAAACAGTAGTTCTCAGCCCGAAATATCATTTAAAATATCATTTGAGTTTTCAAAAGATAGAAGTATGGCTGAGTTCGCAAAACAGTATTTAAAACCTTGGACTGAAACCAAATGATATGCAAGGTATGCTAAAACAGTAATATCAATCCCCGAAGGATTTACATAGTTGGCACGAAGCCCAAACATGGCAGTCAGCCCATAGTATGATGATACAAGTAGTTTCAATCAAATACACGGTAAAATCAACAACCAGGACGGATCAATTCACAATCCCCAATGGTGCTCTATCCCATGCTCATATCCGGCGTGCAAGTCACCTCAATACAACACTATGATGTGCAAATCCGGGGTTTCAAACCCTCAGGATATCATTTACAAGTATTACTCACCTCTAGCCGGTGAAACCTCTAGCTCGCGATGCCTTTGCCTCGCAAATCGACCTCCTCGTGTGTCGAATCTGCTCGAATACATTATAATAGGCTAAGGGACATAACCCAATCAAAAAGACTCGAAAACCTCAAAATTCACGAAAATTGTAAAACCCGAGCCCCGGGCCCACGTGTCGAAAAATAATAAAATCAACATCACCGGCTACCTTATCTCGCCACGAGTCTAACCATGTAAAAACTATTCAATTCCCATATCATTTCGGCCCTCAAATCCTCAATTATATCCGAGAGGGTTTCTAAGTTTTTCTCCCTTAAATTCACGGATTAACGATAAAACTTATAATAGATTCAAGTAATATAACCAAAATTGAGTTAAGGACACTTATCCCCGTTGTTCTCTATGAAAATCTGTCCAAAAATCGCCCTTTCCGAGCTCCAAATCGCAAAAAATGGACAATGGGTTCGAAGTCCCATTTCCAAAACTTAACATTCTGTCCGGCACTGTTCACGTCACTGTTCACACCACTGTTCAAAGGTACTATTCACGCCACTGTTCAAAGGTACTATTCACGGACACTATTCATGGGGTACTGTTCACTGGGTACTGTTCATGGATACTGTTCACTGGGTACTATTTTTGCAATTTTCTGCAATTTTTCTAAGCCCGAAATCACTCCGAGACACCTCCGAAACACTCTCGAGTCCTCGGGGTTCCTAACCAAACACATACACGAACTCAACAACATCCTACGAACTTAACTGTGCGATCAAATCGCCAAAATAACGTCATATACCACGAATTAAGCTTTAAAATCCAAGAATTCTTTCAAATTTCATATAACATCAAATTTTCCATTTTGAGTCCGAAACACGTCA
>MU714409.1:29852-54250 GCA_026770625.1 Nicotiana glauca
CAAGAACTTCCATTTATCTCATCTAGAAGAAAAATCATTACACATCTCATGCTCTGCATGACATACATAGGTCTTGTTCAGATTCTTACAATACCGACACGACAGATGAGATCTGTATAAATTCATAACACTGCTGAATCAACAATTCATTGGGTCTATACTTCTGGAAAAAACTATCACCTCATTTTGAACTAAACAATGGTCTTAGCCCCTTAATTTACTTCATACGCTCAGATTGCACTTAGCTCGAATTCAATGATCTCTTCTCACCCAGTACGAACTGCTCAGGCAATAAGCCACTCTATACATAATTAAAAGTCGCATATGATGCCTCAATGTGCCAATAGGCTACCAATTCGAACACGATACTAAAGAAAACGAGCTCTGGAAGGAATTACCAAATCCCACTCACTAATACAGAATTTCCCTACGAAAGGCGCCATCACGACCGGGTTGGGATTTGGGGTGGTGACAAAGCTTTACCCTACTTAACTCTTGCCAATCCTACTTGGCAAAAGATTATTGAAACTGATGAGTCAAACAATGGCTATAGTGGGATTCTGAAATAGATAAATCCCACTAACAAAAGTGAATATCTGATAAGATATCACTCTAGAAAATGGAACGAAGCCCAGAAGAAACATGCTAATGTGGCTCACGAAATGTTGACAATAGTCAAATGTGTTTTAAAATTTCACGACGATTTATATAATCAAAAGTTTTTAATAAAAACTGATGTTCAATCTGTTAAATACATGTTTGATAAAGATTTTAAGCATGATGCTTCCGAACTTATGTTTGCTAGATGGCAAGCTCAACTTGCACCATTTGATTTTGAAATTATTTATAAAAAGGGAATTGATAATTCTCTTCCTGACTTTTTATCTCGTGAATATTTGGATTAATGAGTCATTACACTGATTTCTTTGATGATGCCACTCTAATTACTATTCTAAAGGTAATTCCATTAGATAAAGACCTTAAAGGTCTCATTATTGAAAAAATAATTACTTCTATTATGGAAGAAGATTTTGAATATTCTATTCATAATTATTCTGATGATAGTGATCCTGATTATATATGGTTATACCATTATGATGATCGAGACACTAACTACTTTTTCTAATGAAATGTTTTATGTGCATAATGGACCCTCTGTGGGCCACCAGAGGAAGAGGTAGGGGAAAAGCATATTCTCTACCATCTTCGTCTTCTCAGAATAGATCATATCAAGGATCGTCATACGGATCCTCATCTTCCCCAGTGCTACAAATAGGAAGAAAGAGTTTGATAAAATAAAAAATACTTAATAAGGAAGAATCTTCTTCCTCATCAATACATCTGGATGATATCCCGGAAGATAGTCCATTATATAGTCACCTGCAAGCTTATTTAGCCGGCAAAAAGCAAAGTGATACATTTGCTTCAATTGCAAAGGAAAATGACAAAGATGATATAAAATCCTATGAGAAATTACCCAAAAAAGAAATAATATTTCTTTTAGAAAACTCTGAGATTCAGAGAAAGGATGAGCCGTGGAAAATATTTCTGAGGTACTTAAATGATGGGTTATACTATCCGGGCGAATCATATAAAACCCGCTCCTATTATGAAACTATCCTTACAACAACAGGTAGTGCAGAAATTCAGCACTTCTCGGGTTATAACACGACTGAGAATGTTTATAACTTCTCAAAAATTATCATAAAACAGATTATATCTGTTGACGAATGGGGAATATCCACAATGAAAGAAAAGAAGATAAGCCTAAATAAATCACTTATGAATTTTACTTATTGGGATTATATCCAAGCATTTGATAAAGTGCTCTACTATAATAATGATTGTCATAAACATACTTGTTTTATCAAGATACGTGCAAAGATATTTGCTAGCCCGATTCCAAATTGGTTCCTAAATTGGTGNTGAAATACACTTTCGATCAAAAAACCGACGAAACGATGTTCGAATGACATGAAATTTTGCACACACATCCCAAATGACACAGTGAAGCTACAACAACTCTAGGAATTTCATTTTGACTCCCGGTCAAAATCTCACCTATCAATCGAAAATCGCCAAAAATACTAACTTCGCCAATTCAAGCCTAATTCTACACCGGACCTCCAAAATCACTTCCTATCACACTTCAAAGTCACAAATCACCTCCCGGAGCTAACCGAACCATCGGAATTCACATCCGAACCCTCTAACTCATAAGTCAATATCCGGTTGACTTTTCCAACTTAAGCCTTCTTAAAANAAGATAAGCCTAAATAAATCACTTATGAATTTTACTTATTGGGATTATATCCAAGCATTTGATAAAGTGCTCTACTATAATAATGATTGTCATAAACATACTTGTTTTATCAAGATACGTGCAAAGATATTTGCTAGCCCGATTCCAAATTGGTTCCTAAATTGGTGGTCATGTCATGGTCCCACGATAAAGATTTTGCCCGAGCCATTTCGCAAGTTATACAAAAAATGGGCAAAGATTTCTCCGTTTCTTACCGAGTTATACCATGCAGATCATATCTATTACTTAGAACATATCGATCAAATATGTTTCTTCATTGAATTTTCAATTCCTTGGATTCATAAATGGACTCCTGAATTAGGTTATACCGAATAAAAATTCCTTGTTTATACAGGGTATTTTACAATAATTTTTGGGACAAGTTAATGAAAAATGATCCCAAAATAAATCAGTTATACGGTCAAGAATTGTTAGACTTCATTAAGTCTCAAATCCAATTATACTCGGATGCTCCTAAGTCGACCTTAATTAATGATAATTCAGCCAGACATATTGCCCGAAGAATCTCTATTCAAGAAGGGGATAAAGCTGAACTAATCCAGCAATATCTAGATGAAGTAAAAAGAAATTTGATGGAAACGTTAAACAAAAGTGATAAATCAGACACATCAATGCAAAGTGAAACAAACAACGATGATATCGAAGATTCTCAACTAGAAGACTCTCAGCCGATGATAACAGAGAGAATATTATCTGATAAAGAGGTCCAAGAAGTAGAAGATTTTCTGCAAACAATGGGAAAAACCAGAAAGAAGAAACAGTAAAGCTAAATAGTAAAGCCGCCAGGCCCTACCTGGAATAGTAGATACACTGTGCACACAGTAGATACAATGTGAAAACAATAGAAACACTGTGCAAGGGCTTCATATAAGGGACCCACTTTACTATTCATAGATTCCTTTTTCTTTTGTAAATAAAGATCCTTCGTTCATTTGAAGGATAGGCTAGAAAATTTTAAGTTTTCTATTTTCATTCTCTCTCTCTCCCTTTTGTAAAAATACTCTCTCTACAATTGTAAATCTTTTTATAATCAAAGAAGGATACGAGTTNTTATAGAGAAGTTGAAAATGGGGAAAACGGAGCGGTAACTCATAAGACGACGGGTCGGGTCGTCACATCCTCTCCAACTTAAACAAACGTTCGTCCTCGAGCGTACCCAGAGTTGTCCTAGAATCCAACCAAAAGCTGAATGACCTTATGAAGCATAAACTCGGGGATGATCCCACTTCACCCTATCTCGCATAGGTCCGATAACACAACATAAACGAAATTTCACAATCCATCTAGTCCATAAACCATAGAACCACATTGCACTTTTCGAAATCATACACAAGATCAGAACCTCACATTTATACTCAGAATAAGTTTGAACCAGTTGTAATAGCCCATGCCTGCAACCTCAGGTGCAATTACATGATATACCAATAACTCAAACACATGCAGTAATAACTTCTATTTACAATAGCTGCCCACAACAACCAAATACCGATAGAAATCTCTTATTAGCCATAGTCTCATTCCAACATTTTCATATACTGTCAACGATAATTGAAACATGCAATAAACCATAATCATTACTCAGATCAACCATTCATGAGGCCATTTCTNTCTTTCTTTTCTATTTTTCTTCTTCCTTCTCCCCTCCCTAAGCCGTGACTATGTCTGGCTGAGAGTATTCACGACTATGATGGATTTCTAACTTCTAATACTTGTTAACCATGAAAGATCTAAACTTATTAAAATATAATAAAATTTTATAAAGGTTCTTGGCTTGATTCCGAGATGGTGGTACAGTCGGGATCATTACTATTTTTACTGGCTTTGCCTTAGTGGCTTCGTCTGATGAGCCGTGATAAGCCCGCTTAGCTGTGTGCGTTAGGGTGCTTCAGTCACGGTCAGAACTGTTAGACACATGGGCTCAGTAAAAATAACAAGTGTGCCCCTGACAGGCCCATCATAGCCTAGGCGCTTTCATGGTAAATGAATAGTAGATTTGAAGAATCTAACATAGACATGACATGCTAGACATGGAACTGGGAGAAACTAGTACTAAAAGTACTAGATTAGAAGAGGTAGATATACCTCACAATCTTGATTTGTTAAACAAATGGACTATTTCTAAAGTTTTTATTAAAACCATTTATGATTATGGTTTGTTTGATAAACTTTCTTCTAAATAGTTGATTAAAACTACTGAGCAATCTTTAGCTCTAAATTCGTCAGAACAGACGATTCGTTAACTTAATAAGCGAGATATTATTCATTATCAAAATTTGTATAATTATTAGCATATTGGCATGGTTCAAATTGCATTTAAACCTTTAACCCTTAAAGGGTTGCCAGAGACATTTTTAGCAGCTCTTCGAGATGCTAGAAATCTAAATTTTTGACAGTCTCTTGTGGGTTCAATTGAATCTACTGTCGCCTATGGCCCAGTATATTTCAATACTCAACGTAATTTGCAATTATCACTTTCTGATGTCAATATTCTTGACTCTTTGACATTAAATGTCAAGACCCACGATTATAATTATGCACCTGGTTCTGAACTTATTTTTTTATCTTATAGAATTTATTTTAAATTATTGTCTACTTTGAATTCGCTATGTAAATTATACGATACATCGAATCAGACGATTCTGGTAGAAACTAATTTTGCTAGATCAAAGGTCACCATTCAGTGACCTATTAAGTGGGAGGAAATTAATTTTCCAACCACATGGACCTTAAATTCGGTCATATCCCCTGAACAGATTACAAATTCTGTTTCGAATAATGAGTATTCTTATATTACTCAAAATCCTAATGGAAGTATTTGTATCCAGTTTGATAACGAAACCCCTGTTAACAACAGAGGTTCAAATTCAATTCGCTTTCCTGCTATTCAACATATATCTCCTATAGAAAAGGTGGCCTATGGACCAGCTCGAAAGTGTGCAGCATCCCTGCATACTATATCCAGTAGAAATAATGACAACTATGTTAAAAGGGTTAAAATTAACCCTCAAACAAACATCGTTCAGGATAGTAAAAATATTCCTGATAAGAATATTCCTTCTCCATCCGAAATGAATTTTGACCCCAATGGTGTTTGATGATTCCACACCAAATTGATTTTAGCCCGGGATCTCCGGCACGTATATTTATCAAAAGGAAACTTTTTGATAAAAAATGGAACCAGTTTAAAACTTATTTTTTTGAAACTTATAGTAAAGAGGATTTAAATTGTATTTCGCAAAAATTCTACGAAACTTGTGCTTTACATAATCAAATTATGTATTTTGTTCCATGGTTTATAACCACTTATTTACAGCTTTACATTAAAGTATTAATGCGTTCTTATCAAGAGAGCAGTGGTAAAATTACCACCACTTCCTATCCTCCTCAAGCCCTATTTGTGTTACCTAATAATACAGGTATCACTTTTACGGCTTTTCAAAAGTTTGTTGAAAAGAAAATTGGGCAAGTGAGTATAGACGAGATTAATAATCTCTTCTCTCAAAACAATTACTTGAGCTTATATATTACAGTTTTAGGACAACATATCAGTTCTCTCGACAAAAAACTTGATAAGCTTACTGCTTTGATAAAGGAAATGAGTAAGAAGACTGCCATAGAGGTTACACCGACTTCGAGTGTTGCTTCTACCTCAAGTAGTCAAACGGTTCCTAATCATATTCAAATACCCTCTGAGATTCATGATTTTAAATCTTCTACTTTTAAGACTCTAGAAGATCTCCTCAATGAGAAATTTGCTCATCTTAGTGTTAAACCTATCGATCTTTCAAACGATTTTGCTGAAAGAATCGAGTCAACTACAGACTATAAAGGAGAAATTTGGTCCGAGTTTAATAAACTCAGGGGATCCAAAGGTTTGATAAAAACAAATAGTAGGTATAGTGATAGACCGAGAATGACAAATTATTACTATTCTCGACCTACTCATCATGTTGTCTTAATTGAGGAACGTGATTGGAATCAGACTAATACGTCATACAGCAATTTCCATATTTACGAATGGAATCTTGATGGATTAGCGGATAGACAATTAACCATCCTTGTCCGTAGAATACTAATGTATTCAACTATCTGTAAAAGTGCTAATAATACAGATAAGACTATTGCAAAAATGATAGTCGTTGGTTTCACCGGCCAACTTCGTGGCTGGTGGGATAATAACCTCACCCCCTTCTCAAAGAGATTCAATCATGGAAGCCAAAGCAAAAGAGGCAGGTTTTGACAACCTTGTCCCTCCTCTTGAGGCAAATAGAGGAGACGCAGTCTATACCCTTATTTTAAATATTTTTGAACATTTCAGTGGTAGATTTACCAACCAAAATGAAACTATTCGTATTCTCCTAAACAGTTTGAGATGTAAAACTCTCAGCGAATTTAGATGGTATAAGGATACCTTTTTGATTCGGGTTATGGAACTACCCGAAAATGCAAATGCTTTCTGGAAGGAAAAATTTATAGATGGTCTTCCCCTAATTTTTGCTGAAAGGGTAAGAAATACCCTAAGAGGAAATAATATTATTATTTCCTATGAAACATTTACCTATGGAAACCTGGTAGGAGTTTGCACCCAAGAAGGGTTAAAGTTGTGCAACGAGCTACGCTTAGCTCAACAACTAAAAAATACTAGGCGACAAGAGAAATCTCAATTAGGAGACTTCTGTACCTAATTCGGGATGCCTAGTATCTCTGCTAAAAGAGATTATAAGCGTCATGAAACTAACCACACCGATAAACCTTATCGAAAGCGAAGGTATAGATATAGATCAAAAGAAGAACGTGATACAAGGAAGGCACATCGTAAATCTACAAGATTTGCGAAGAAAAGATCTAAAAGAGATCTTGCCAACATTAAGTGTTACAAATGTGGAAAGTTTGGCCACATAGCTCCAAATTGTAAGCTTCAAAAATTGAAGTCTTTAGAGCTAGATGATGAATCTTATAACAAGATTTATGGTCTCTTGTACACTTCGGGATCTGAATCTGATTATATTTCAGAATCTGAATATGAGTCTAAAGCCGAATCAATTGATTTATCTACTAATGAAAACCATGATATACCTTCTTGTACAACCTGAAATAGTAATGCTTGTACTTGTGAAAATGATGAATTTTATAAATTACAAGCTGTGTTCCAGGATTTAAATATGAAAACCATTTCTTCTGAAATTGTCATTGAACTTTTAAAGGAAGTTACTGATAATGAACTTCGCCAAAAAATTATTGATTTTACTTCAAACTCTAGTAATACTTCTGAGTCTTCAAAAGTTTTTGTAAAGGAAAAAATTGATTATACTCCCCCTTATACTTTTGACAAAAATGAATAGACGGCACGAGAATAGAGTCAATTCGACTCGAGAAGCAACGTTTGACGATTTAAAAATAGAAATAGAAAAATTGAAAAGAGATATTAAATCTCTTAAGCAGAATCAGATGATTTGTGATCATAGAATCACCCAATTAGAGAATTATAATTCTCTAACACAATCACCTATTGATAAAGGTAAAGATACTATTCACGATGATAAAAAAAACCTCTTGATTTCTCTTCTATAGACTTAAATCCTGCTAACGATATATTTTTAGGAATGATGCAAATTGTGACAGCCCACAAATGGTATATTAAATGTACCATCCTTATTAATAATGATTTAACCATTACCGGAAACGCTATGATTGATAGTGGTGCAGATGTAAGTGGCATCCAGGAGGGATTAGTTCCCACCAAGTATTTTCAAAAAACTACGCACATTGTTAAATCTGCTTCTGGTCATGCTTTAGATACAAAGTATAAACTGCCTAATGCGCATATTTGCCAAAACAGTGTTTGCATTCCTCACTTCTTTTTTATGGTAAAAAATCAGTTATATCCTCCTATTATATTAGGAACTCCTTTTATAAATGTTGTTTATCCTTTTACCAATGTTGATGCAAAATGTTTTAACGCGACATATAATAATAAAAATATTTATTATTTTTTTTTACTGATCCTGTAACTCGTGATAAAAATGATTTAATTGATATGAAATAAAAGCATGTTTATTTCTTGCAACTAGAATTGTTTAGCATAAACATTTTTGATACAATAAAATTTGCTAAAATAAAAGAAAAAATTAAGTTGATTTCTGAACAATTGGCTATTGAAATTTGTGTCGATCACCCTAGTGCTTATTGGAATCGAAAAAAGCACATTGTTCTCTTCCATACGAAGATATATTTTCTGAGGATAATATTCCTACTAAATCTCGATCTTGCCAGATGAATGTTGAATTGGTCGATTTCTGTAAAACTGAGATTGATAGTCTCTTACAGAAGGGTTTGATAAAACCCTCAAAATCTCCTTGGTCTTATTCTGCATTTTATGTTAATAACACTGCAGAAATGGAACGTGGTTTTTCTCATTTAGTTATTAACTACAAGCCTCTTAATAAGATTTAAAATGGATTAGATACCCGATCCCCAATAAAAGGGATCTTCTTTCTAGATTATATGACGCCAATATATTTTAAAAATTTAATTTAAAATTTGGATATTGGAAAATTCAAATTTTTAAAGAGCATACTTATAGAACTACTTTTAACGTACCATTCGGCCAGTACATATGGAATGTTATGCCTTTTGGTTTAAAAAATGCCCCTTCTGAATTTCAGAAAATAAATGAATGATATATTTAATCCTTATTTGGATTTTATCATTGTTTATATTGATGATGTATTAGTGTTTTCGGAAACCTTTGAGACCGATATTAAACACCTTGATATTTTCGAGAAAAGTTTAATACAAAATGGCTTGCTAATTTCTAAACCAAAAATGAGTTTATTCTAGACTGACGTCCGTTTTCTCGGACACAATATTTGCCAGGGTAAAATTACTCCTATACAAAGGGCAATTGAATTTGCTTCTAAATTCCCTGATATCATTACGGATAGAACCCAATTGCAAAGGTTCTTGGGAAGCGTAAACTATGTTTCCCCTTTTTATGAAGATTTGTCGCGAGATTTAGCCCCATTATACGATAGGCTAACAAAGAATTACAAACAGCCTTGGACTGACTAACATACAAAAATAGTCCAAAACATTAAGCAAAGGGTGAAAGCTTGTGACGACCCGGCCCGTCGTCACGTGATTTACCACTCCGTTTTTCCTGTTATATGCTTAATCATGTTTCAATATGTGTACTTGGTAAATTTGAGTCAATTCGGATCGAGTTTGGTAGGAAATGAGACTAATTGAGACAATTAGTCTCTCTAATGAAGGAATAGTTTGAAAAAGTCAACTAGATATTGACCTGTGAGTTAGAGGGCTCGAAATTGAATTCCAGTGGTTCGGTTAGCTTCGGGGGATGAAATGTGACTTAGGAGTGTGATTGGAATTGAATTTGGAGGTCCGGTGTAGAAATAGGCTTGAATTGTCGAAGGTTGAATTTTAGGGGATTCCGGTTTATACGCGAGATTTTGATCCGGGGGTCGGAATGGAATTCCGAGAGTTGCAGTAGCTTCGTAAAGTGATTTTGGATATGTCCGTAAATTTTTAGGTCATTCAGACGTTGTTTAGTCGGGGTTTTGATCGAATGAGAATTTTGAAAGTTTTAGTTAAACTTGATGTTTGATTTGATGAAAATTGATGATTTTGATGTAAACGATAGTGTTTTTATGGTTCGAGCAAGTTTGAATGAGGTATTAAAATATGTCTGTACTTTTGGTTGAGGTCCCGGGGACCTCGGATGTGTTTCAGATGCCCAATGGGTCATTTTTGGAAGATTTTTGTTGTTTTGAGCATAAACATGTAATGATCCAAAGGTCCATTTTTTGTTCCAGAGATCGAAATTTGATTTCGAGACTTCCAGAATTTAAATCATGAATTATAGGACTAATCTGAAAATTTTGGTTTAATTTCATCAAGTCGCGATTGGGTTATTGACGCGAAATGTGAGTTAATTGTTTAATGAGCTAAATGGATATTGAACTGAGTAAATGAGGTCCGAATCGAGTTTCGATTGAAGGTCTATGTTCGTATTATTATTTATGACTCATAGGAACAAGAATCGTCGAATTACGAGTTCGTCTGACGGATTTAGAGCCATTTTTGTGAAACAAAAACTGCTGCAATTTCTTTAATTGCTGCTGTATTTTCCTGCAGCGTGAACAGTAACCGCGCGGGGTGAACAGTAACCGCACGTTAACAGTGATTCCGAAAAAAATCTGGGCAGTATATCCGCGATTTTTAGGTCATTTTCCTCCATTTTTTGAGCAACTTGAAAGCTTTTGGACGGGAATTGAAGGGGTTTAGACTGGGAATCGTTGGAGGTAAGTTTTATGAGTTAAATACATGTTTTTATTGAAGAATCATCCATGGAATTCATGAAAACATAGCAAAATTCTAAGAAATTAGGTATGTACGGACTCGTGGCGAGACGAGGATTCCGGAAATGTAAATTTCAGAATTTTTCAAGACGTGGGCCCGGGGCTCAGGTTTTGCCAATTTCGTGTTTTTGAGTATTTTTCGAGTTCTTTTGATTGGGTTATGTCCCATTAGCACATTGTAACGTATTCCTTATGATTTTGAGCAGATTCGACACGCGAAGAGGTTAATTCAAGAGGAAAAGGCATAGCGGACTAATCCTGCGACCGGTTTAAGGTGAGTAATATATGTAAATGCTGCTCTGAGGGTTTAAAACCCCGGACTTTCACATCGTAACGCTATATTGAGGCATGACACACATTCCACGACGAGTGCGGGGTCGGATATTATTGGAGATTGTTACTTGAACCATCCCGTGTGATGTTTATACTATACCGGCGATTAATACACATGCTTTATTGATCTTATTGGGCTTGATGCCATGTTTGGGGCCTTGCACCGGCTTGTAAAATCCTTCGGGGATTAATATTAATACTTAGCATGATTTACATATTATCTAACTTCAGTCCAAGGTTATAAATGTTGTTTGCAAACTCAGCCACAATTCTAAGCGTTGAAAGCTTAAATGACATTTTTAAATGTATTTCGGGCTGGAAATTCTACTTTGTAAATGCCCAAGGGGCTTACTATATTATTTTCTGGACTGATTATAAAGTGACTTGAAACAGTGGTAACAATGACACTGTATATTATACTTGAAACAGTGGTAACAATAACACTGTATATTATTCTTGAAATAGTGGCAACAATGACACTGTAATATATATAATTGAAATAGTGGTAACAATGGCACTGTAGTAGATACTTGGAACAATGGTAACAATGGCACTGTGTGATATAAATTGGTCAGGTAAATATGGGTGACCGGTCAGGTAACAATGACTGACCAATATATTGCGCTTGGGCTGTAGGAGCCACTCCGGAGTCTGTACACACCCCCAGTGAGTGTCGTCAACAATAAATAAATATGGATGGCTCGAGCTGCACGCCGCAGTGGGTACTGGAATGTACCATCATACGTATTGCATTATATTCCTATATAGTTTCTATACTTTTATTCAGCTGCTCAGTCCACACCTTGCTGTATATTTGGATTTTTAGCTTACTTTGTGTACTTACTGTGTTTTCTTACTTTCGGACTGTATTTATTATTATTACTCACTGGGTCGGAGTGCTCACATTACTCCCTGCACCATGTGTGCAGATACAGGCAGAGCTGAGTTCGCTCCTGAGAGCTGATTCTTTCCAGACTAGGCGGTGACTAGGAGTAATAAGGTAGTTGTTGACGTCCGCAGCCCCGTTTCTCCTTTATCATTTGTTATTTGTAATAAATCCAGACTTGTATAATGTTAGTACATTCTATAGTAGCTCATGACTTGTGACACCCCGATTTCGGGCTGAGTCGGGATGGTTTTCATTAATCTACCATGTTTACTTCGTACTTGTAATCATATTATCCGTGAATTAGACTTATTTCTGCTAAGTAATTATAAAAAGATGTAACGTTTTTTTGTCATCTAGCCTTGTCCATACGAGAGGCGCCATCACGACCAGGTTGGGATTTGGGGTCGTGACAAGTTGGTATCACAGCCTAGGTTACTAGGTCTCACGAGTCATGAGCTGGTTTAGTAGAGTCTAGTGGATCGGTACAGAGACGTCTGTATTTATCCTCGAGAGGCTATAGAACCTTTAGGAAAACTTTACTTTCTTGGAATTCTTATCGTGCGTACATGATTCAGCTTGAAAATATAACTCTTGAAATTCCTTCCACATGTCTATATGTGTACGCGAGCACTCAGTAGTATATGTACCTTGATGGCTTGTGATTCCCCGATCGAGGGGCGAGATGTAATCTCCGTGAGTTTGATGCTGGGCCAGTTTGGATGACTTGAGCCCGGATCTTTGCCTTTGACTTGGTAGTGACGAAGAAGTATACTGGATAATGGACGAAATGTTAAGTGTTCGATTCATATTGTGATTCGATGTGTGGCCAGAGTTACGGGCGCGTGAAGAAAATGTTCTTACTTGGTGGAATAGCCCAGATAATGGAGGGTTGAAAGGTATTTTCTATGTGTTATGATTCAAATAGGTGAAATGCATGTCTATGTATCAATTTTGATAGTATAATACATGTAGTATTGAGATTTATGTAATTGATATACATTGTGATGCTTTGTCAAGCTGTAGATGTTCTGTTAGGATGGTTTTGGTGATTCTCTGGCATGTGGATAGGCTCAATTACAAAGGAGACTCTGCCAAAATTTTTGAAAAATTTGGGACTTAGTAAAAATTTGGTCGCTTAGAGAGTGAGTTTAACTATTGCGAGATTTCCAAGGAGTTACAATACTAGAGGAAATGTGTTTATACAATCTTACAGAGGATTTGAGTTTAATCTCTCTATGGTACTAAGCCAGCAATAGAGCATATGCGCTAGGACTACTATGTGTTTTGATCTATGGCTTCGAGCCAAGTTGGGGAGGTTGCTATTGATTAGCTGATTGCATGGTTATGTGCTATGTTGGTTCTGTCTCAAGGTATATTAGCAAATCAGTCCTGGTGGTGGAAACTAGATCGAGAATGGCACGAGCGAAGGAAAATTTTGACAAAGATGTCTTGAAATCGGATGAGCAGGAAAGAAGTTTCGATTGTTAAGGTAAATTGGTACTGTCTTCAGCATCACTTGAGAACGGTGTTGCACAGAAAGGGATTTGCACCCTGGTTAATTGTTCTTGATCGCCTTTCAGCATTAATGTGACCGGTGGTTTGGAGATACGCCCCAAATATTGTTGCGGTAGGTTGTGGGAGTGTGTCCCACTGGAAGATTATATAAGTGTGACATGTAGTCACTTGACTGATTAAAGATGTAAACCAAGTGTGAAGGTTGTGATGATATTGTTAAATTGAAGATTCATGCCTGGAGGGCACTTGGCCTACTTGGTTGTAAACTGGGGGGTTACTCCGATTGTGATGGTTGTTCTTGTATTTTATAAAGAAAATGGAAGTTATTATGAACCTTTGAAAGGTTATCAGACTAGTTCAGTGTGATCAGAATCGGCTTGAAGTCAGTGGATAGATTTAATGTGAATAATGGCTTTATATCAGGCCAGATGTATGCTTTTTTGTAACACGGTCCTCGTGGAGGAGTAGTTAGGTTGATGTTTCTTTGTCAGATATTTCGCGTAGTGATGCATTGCGCTGTGTGAGTTGTGAGACGGCTTGATAAATCGCTATATGTTAAGAATTCGCGGAGGAATGACGTTATATGAGCATCTTGGCTCTTAAGATTCAAATTGTACATCGCTCCTCAGTCGTGCTTGATTTTTGTAGCTATAACGCTATATTCCCTTAGAGATATTATTATGCACTTAGCATGTGTACGACCGATACTCGGTATTATGTTGTAATAAGCAAATTTGGCTTGATGTGCATCCCCTTATGTGAGATCTGTGTGTGGATCGGGTGGCACGCCGCCATGGGTATGTTATCTGGATCGGGTTGCACGCCACAACAGTCTGATGTTGAGTATAGTTTTCTATATGATATTTTGTATGCCTTGCTTCCTGTTTTCTAAGAAAGATCCGTATTAGTGCGTGGGATTTGTAATTCCTTCTAGAGATCATTAAATTTGAGATCCGTGCAATGTGAGTATATGAAGTAAATTAAAGGGCTAAGACCATTGTTTGATTCAGAATGAGGTGATAGATCTTGCCAGAAGTATAGACCCAATGAATTGTTGATTCACCGGTGTTATGAGTTTATACAGATCTTATATGTCTCGGTATTGTAAGAATTTGAACAAGACCTATGTATGTCATGCAGAGCATGGGATGTGTAATGATTTTTCTTCTAGATGGGATCAATGGAAGTTCTTGACTAGTTGAGTATGTAAACGTGCATGGTTCGGAAGGGAGGAGAAGTTCTCATGTTACCTTAGGACGATATGGTATATGCGATATGTTGTGAAGGATTGAGAATTGCGTGTGTAAGGTTATGGTTCAGTTCTGAATGGAAATTCATAACATTCTTAGGCAGTACGGGCAGCTTTGGGTGATTAGAGAAATGAGCTTCAAATGATTAAGGGGAATGATCTTCAGATGATTAAGGAAATTTTATTTCTAATCATAGTGAATCGTACAGGTTACATGTTTCAGAAAAAAAGGCCAATGTGATTAATTTGATGGCACTTCAATAATATTGGGGTCAGGTATGATGATGTGTGTACTATATAGGGTTGGAGACTAGGAGTCCTCATGTTCAGGCTATATTGTGGTTGTGGATCGTGTGCGTCGGTACTGTTTAACGACTATCAGGATTTGGAGGCTCGAGTGGATCTTTACTTGCTGGTATGTTAGATTTTGTAAAAGATGTCAGAATTTAGACTGTTGTCTTAGCGTCAGGCAATTCTGAACTATTGTGCCATGGGCTATGCCGGAAATGTCACGGGTTGAGTGGCGAGGTGAGTTGGATTATGTTCTATCAGGTTTGCGTGGTATGTGTTATTTGTTTCACCGTGGGTGTAATGATTTGCTCTGGCTCCAGCCATCAATTGAGCGTGGTTGTCGATTTCAAGCATAGTGACTTGAGGTGTTTCAAGTGGAGTAATAATTGGATAAGATCGTGCGTTGCAGCAAAGCTGTATGGAAACATGACCTTGCAGGTCAAAAAAAAAATTTGTATGTCCTATTTCTATGATGTGAGATAGGGTCTCAGCCTTGTGTGTGGCAGTACTAGTGAATTTGAGGTATAACTCCCTCAGTTGAGTCATTTTCATGATTTGAGTATATTTGGACCGTTTCTTAGTGGTGCGCATACTATGCCAGTTAAGGCTTAGGCCTGTGTTGAGGTGTCTTATCACCAGAGTGGTGCATTGAATTCGAGATAATTGTTAGAGTCATTAAGGAATGCGACAGATATGATTTCAGCTGATTAGAGAGTTTATATCTAAGTTTGGCCTGAGAATTTGTTATGGTATTATTCAAGAAAGAAGTGGCTTCGTGTATGAGTGACTTGAGGAATGGGTACGGTTGTTGCGTGTTTTATCTATCGTTGGCAGTATATGAAAGTATTGAAATGAGACTTTATCTAGCAAGAAATTTTCTATCTATATTTGGTTGTCTTGGGCAACTGCCGTGAATGGAGACTATTGTTTCGAGTGTCTGGATTGTGTGGCATATTAAATGATTGCACATGAGGTTGCAGGTATGGGCTATTACAACTGGTTTGGATTTATTCTGAGTAAAAATGTGAGGTTCTAATCTTGTATAAGATTTCAGAAGGTGAAATGTAGTTCTATGGTTTATGGACTAGATGGATTGTGAAATTTCAGCTATATTGTGTTGTCGGACCTGTATGAGATAGGGTGACGTGAGATCATCCCCGGTTATATGCACGGTAATGTTATTCAGCTATTGGGGAACTTCTAGAACAACTCTGGGTCCGCTCGAGGACGAGCGTTTGTTTTAGTTGGGGAGAATGTGGCGACCCGACCCGTCGTCACGTAAGTTACCACCCCATTTTCCCCGTTATATGCTTAATCATGTTTCAATATGTGTACTTGTCGAATTTGAGTCAATTCGGATCGAGTTTGGTAGGAAATGAGACAATTAGTCTCTTTAATGAATGAATAGTTTGAAAAAGTAAACTAGATATTACCCTGTGAGTTAGAAGGCTCATAATTGAATTCCGGTGGTTCGGGTAGCTTCGGGGGATGAATTGTGACTAAGGAGTGCGATCGGAATTGAATTTGGAGGTCCGATGTAGAAATAGGCTTGAATTGGCGAAGGTTGAATTTTGGCGGATTCCTGTTGATAGGCGAGATTTTGATCCGGGGGTCGGAATGGAATTCCGAGAGTTGCAGTAGCTTCGTTAGGTGATTTTTGGATATGTCCATAAATTTTCAGGTCATTCGGACGTCGTTTAGTCAGGTTTTTGATCGAATGAGAATTTTGAAAGTTTTAGTTAAACTTGAGCTTTGATTAGATGAAAATTGATGATTTTGATGTTAACGATAGTATTTTTATGGTTCGAGCAAGTTTGAATGAGGTATTAAAACATGTCTGTACTTTTGGTTGAGGTCCCGGGGACCTCGGGTGTGTTTCGGATGCCCAACGGGTCATTTTTGAAAGATTTTTGTTGTTTTGAGCATAAACATGTAATGATCCAAAGGTCCATTTTTTTATTCCAAAGACCGAAATTTGATTCCGAGACTTCAAGAATTTAAATCATGAATTATAGGACTAATCTGAAAATTTTGGTTTAATTTCATTAAGTCGCGATTGGGTTTTTGACGCGAAATGTGAGTTAATTGTTTAACGAGCTAAATGAGTATTGAACTGCATAAATGAGGTCCAAATCGAGTTTTGATTGAAAGGTTGTGTTTGTATTATTATTTGTGACTCATAGGAACAAGAATCGTCGAATTCCGAGTTCGTATGATGGATTTAGAGCCATTTTTGTGAAACAAAAACTGCTGTAATATTTTTAATTGCTGCTGTATTTTTCTGCAGCGTGAACAGTAACCGTGCGTAAATAGTAACCGCGGGGGGTGAACATTAATAGCGCGGGGTGAACAGTAACCGTGCGTGAACAGTGATTCTGAAAAAAATCTGGGCAGTATATCCGCAATTTTTGGGTCATTTTCCTCTATTTTTTGAGCAACTTGAGAGCTTTTGGCCGGGAATTGAAGGGGTTTCGACTGGGAATCGTTGGAGGTAAGTTTTATGAGTTAAATACATATTTTTATTGAAGAATCATCCATGAAATTCATGAAAATATAGCAAAATTCTAAGAAATTAGGGCTTGAAGCAAAAACTATAAATTTAGGATTTGAGGGGCCATTCGTGGTCCGAATTGGGAGTTCTTGGTTTGTACGGACTCATGGCGAGACGAGGATTCCGGAAATGTGAATTTTAGAATTTTTCGAGACGTGGGTTCGGGGCTCGGGTTTTGCCAATTACGTATTTTTGAGTATTTTTCGAGTTCTTTTGATTGGGTTATATCCCATTAGCGCATTGTAACGTATTCATTATGGTTTTGAGCAGATTCGACGCGCGAAGAGGTTAATTCAAGAGGAAAAAGCATAGCGGACTAATCCCGCGACCGTTTAAGGTGAGTAATATATGTAAATGCTGCTCTGAGGGTTTGAAACCCCGGACTTTCACATCGTAATGCTATATTGAGGCGTGACACGCATTCCACAACGAGTGCGGGGTCAGATATTATTGGGGATTGTGACTTGAACCATCCCGTGTGATGTTTATATTATACCGGTGATTGATACACATGCTTTATTGATCTTACTGGGCTTGATGCCATGTTTGGGGCCTTGCGCCGACTTGTAAAATCCTTCGGGGATTAATATTAATACTTAGCATGATTTACATATTATCTAACTTCAGTCCAAGGTTATAAATGATGTTTGCAAATTCAGCCACAATTCTAAGAGTTGAAAGCTTAAATGACATTTTTAAATGTATTTCGGGCTGGAAATTCTATTTTGTAAGTGCCCAAGGGGCTTACTATATTATTTTATGGACTGATTATAAAGTGACTTGAAACAGTGGTAACAATGACACTGTATATTATACTTGAAACAGTGGTAACAATGACACTATATATTATACTTGAAACAGTGGCAACAATGACACTGTAATATATATACTTGAAACAATGGTAACAATGGCACTGTAATAGATACTTGGAACAGTGGTAACAATGGCACTGTATGATATAAATTGGTCAGGTAACAATGGTTGACTGGTCAGGTAACAATGACTGAGCCATATATTGAGCTTGGGCTGTAGGAGCCCCTCCGGAGTCTGTATACACCCCCAGTGAGCACCGTCGACGATAAATAAATATGGATGGATCGGGTTGTACGCCGCAGTGGGTACTGAAATGTACCATCATACGCATTGCATTGTATTCCTATATTGTTTCTATACTGTTGGTCAGCTGCTCAGTCCACACCTTGCTGTATATTTGGATTTTTAGCTTACTTTTTGTACTTACTGTGTTTTCTTACTTTCGGACTGTATTTATTATTATTACTCACTAGGTCGAAGTACTCACATTACTCCCTGCACCATGTGTGCAGATATAGGCAGAGCTGAGTTCGCTCCGGAGCATTGATTCTTTCCAGACCAGGCGGTGACTAGGAGTAACAAGGTATCTGTTGACATCCGCAGCCCCATTTCTCCTTTATCTTTTGTTATTTGTAATAAATCCAGACTTGTAAAATCTTAGTACATTCTGTAGTATCTCATGACTTGTGACACCCCAATTTCGGGCGGAGTCAGGATGGTTTTTTTTAATCTACCATGTTTACTTCGTACTTGTAATCATATTATCCGTGAATTAGACTTATTTCTGCTTAGTAATTATAAAAAGATGTAACGTTTTGTTGTCGGCTAGCCTTATCCCTACGAAAGGCGCCATCACGACAGGGTTGGGATTTGGGGTCGTGACAAAGCTTTACCCTACTTAACTCTTGCCAATCCTACTTGGCAAAAGATTATTGAAACTGATGCGTCAAACAATGGCTACGGTGGGATTCTGAAACAGATAAATCCCACTAACAAAAGTGAATATCTGATAAGATATAACTCAAGAAAATGGAACGAAGCCCAGAAGAAATATGCTACTGTGGCTCACGACATGTTGACAATAGTCAAATGTGTTTTAAAATTCCAAGACGATTTATATAATCAAAAGTTTTTAATAAAAACTGATGCTCAATCTGTTAAATACATGTTTGATAAATATTTTAAGCATGATGCTTCCAAACTTATGTTTGCTAGATGGCAAGCTCAACTTGCACCATTTGATTTTGAAATTATTTATAAAAAGGGAATTGATAATTCTCTTCCTGACTTTTTATCTCGTGAATATTTGGATTAATGATTCATTACACTGCTTTCTTTGACGATGCCACTCAAATTACTATTCTAAAGGTAATTCCATTAGATAAAGACCTTAAAGGTCTCATTATTTATAAAATAGTTACTTCTATTATGGAAGAAGATTTTGAATATTCTATTCATAATTATTCTGATGATAGTGATCCTGATTATATATGGTTATACCATAATGATAATCGTGACACTAACTACTTTTTCTAATGGAATATTTTATGTGCAGAATGGGCCCTCCATGGGCCACCAAAGGAAGAGGTAGAAGAAAAGCATATTCCTGACCATCTTCGTCTTCTCAGAATAGATCATATCAAGGATCGTCATACGAATCCTCATCTTCCCCAGTACTACAAATGGGAAGAAAGAGTTTGATAAACTCAAAAATACTTCATAAGGAAGAATCTTCTTCCGCATCAATACATCTGGATGATATCCCGGAAGATAGTCCATTATATGGTCACCTGCAAGCTTATTTAGCCAGCAAAAAGCAAAGTGATACATTTGCTTCAATTGCAAAGGAAGATGACAAAGATGATATAAAATCCTATGAGAAATTACCCAAAAAAGAAATGATATTTCTTTTAGAAAACTCTGAGATTCTGAGAAAGGATGAGCCGTGAAAAATATTTCAGAGGTACTTAATTGATGGGTTATACTATCTAGGTGAATCATATAAAACCCGCTCCTATTATGAAACAATCCTTACAACTACAGGTAGTGCAGAAATTCAGCACTTCTCGGGTTATAACACGGCTGAGAATGTTTATAAATTCTCAAAAATTATCATAAAACAGTTTATATCTGTTGACGAATGGGGAATATCCACAATAAAAGAAAGGCAGATAATCCTAAATAAATCACTTATGAATTTTACTTATTGGGATTATATCCAAGCATTTCATAAAGTGCTCTACTATAATAATGATTGTCATAAACATACTTGGTTTATAAAGATATGTGCAAAGATATTTCCTACCCCGATTCCAAATTAGTTCCTAAACTGGTGGTCATATCATGGTCCCACGATAAAGATTTTGCCCGAGCCATTTCGCAAGTTATACAAAGAACGGGCAAAGACTTCTCCATTTCTTATTGATTTATACCATACAGGTCATATATGTTACTTAGAACATATCTATTAAATATATTTCTTCATTGAATTCTCAATTTCTTGGATTCATAAATGGACTCTCGAATTAGGTTATACCGAAGAAAAGATCCCTTGTTTATACAGGGTATTTTACAACAATTTTTTGGGACAAGTTAATGAAAAAGGATCCCAAAATAAATCAGTTATACGGTCAAGAATTGTTAGACTCCATTAAGTCTCAAATCCAATTATACTCGGATGCTCCTAAGTCGACCTTAATTGATGATAATTCAGTCAGGCATATTGCCCGAAGAATCTCTATTCAAGAAGGGGATAAAGCTGAACTAATCCAGCAATATCTAGATGAAGTAAAAAGAAATTTGATGGAAACGTTAAACAAAAGTGAAAACTCAGACACATCAACGCATAGTGAAACAAACAACGATGATATCAAAGACTCTCAACTAGAAGACTCTCAGCCGATGATAACAGAGAGAATATTATCTGTTAAAGAAGTCTAAGAAATAGAAGATTTTCTGCAAACAATGGAAAAAACCAGAAAAAAGAAACAGTAAAGCTAAATAGTAAAGCCGCCAAGCCCTACCTCGAACAGTAGATACACTGTGCACACAGTAGATACACTGTGAAAACAGTTGAAACACTGTGTAAGGTCCCCATATAAGGGACCCACTTTACTATTCATAGATTCCTTTTTCTTTTATAAATAACGATCCTTCGTTCATTTGAAGGATAGGCTAGAAAATTTTAAGTTTTCTATTTTCATTTTCTCTCAACTCTCTCTCTCTCCCTTTTGTAAAAATACTCTCTCTACAATTGTAAATCTTTTTATAATCAAAGAAGGATACGAGTTGATCCTCAGGGCTAAGAGCCAAGGTAATTTTTACTCCTTTCTTTTCTATTTTTCTTCTTCCTTCTCCCCTCTCTAAGTCGTGACTATGTCCGGCTGAGAGTATTCATGTCTATGATGGATTTCTAACTTCTTATACTTGTTAACCATGAAAGATCTTGACTTATCAAAATATAATAGAATTTTATAAAGGTTCTTGGCTTGGTTCCGATATGGTGGTATAGTCGGGATCATTACTATTTTTACCGGCTTTGCCTTAGTGGCTTCGTCTGACGAGCCGTGATAAGCCCGCTTAGCTGTGTGCGTTAGGGCGCTTCAGTCACGGTCAGAACTGTTAGACACATGGGCTCAGTAAAAATAACTAGTGTGTCCCTGACAGGCCCCTTGCTTGGGTAAAAGGTTACCATAGTGTCATTAAACTCTATAAAATTCTTTCTATATTTCGACTCTTGAGTCCTTATTGATTGTGCATAATAATAATAATAATAATAACAACAACAACTCGGTACTCATACTTGTTTAAGATTGAGTCAAAGTAATAATAATAATAATAATAATAATAATAATAATAATAATAATAATAATAATAATAATAATGATAATAATAATAATATTATTATTATTATTATTATTTCAACATATTTTCTTTCTAGTCATTAATTGGATGGGCTAGTGTGGACGCATGATATTGCATGGTCTTCTTAGTCAAAATGGATATAGGTCTGGTCGTTGCAATGGTTGTATATTTGCACAAATATATGATATTGCACAAGAATTTTAGCAACATTTCAAAGTGGAAATTCAGCAAAAAACTTTTTTACCGAAGTTCAACAATTTGAATTATGAATTTTCTTAAATCTTCTGCTTCTTGCATGAGTTCTAATTAATTTTAATTACTATTGAAATAAAAGAGTAGTGACAATTGAGCAAGTGTCAACAGTGAAGTGAAAAATAAGGTCAACAATAAAATCAAAATTATAATAAATAAACTATCAATGAGTCGCAAACTGATACTAATTAGTAGCTAACTTTCTCATTAATTATACATTTGTTTGTGTCTATTTTAAAACTGAATACTGTGTGCTGCTTCGGAAGTAGCTCTTAATTGCATTTCTTGGCATTATGTATTGATAAACTCTTATCTTTCTCATGGCGATTTAACACTGAAAACTACTGTATACAACTTGTAATTTTATTCTAAATCAAAAAACTATTTTCACTGTCAATGATAATATTAACTTTCAATTTGGTAGAGATGAATTTCACTAATATCATTTTAAGTTTTTAACACTTGAGTGTTGTTGGACTTTAAGCCATTGAGCTTTAAAGTAGAAGAAGTGTGAATTGGAAATGGAGGGAAATAAAATGGAGGAAAAATGAAAATTTGAAGAAGTGAACTTTTGTCTTGCACTTTGTCCCTCATTGGTGAGGGACAACCACATTTGTGTGCTTATATATAAAATCACTTCTTAAAGCTCTTAAAAGGAGTTGAGGAGAATGAACCTTCGCGCCGTCGTCGTCGTCGCTTGCTCGGCTCGGCTTCGGCTTCGGATGGATTCAGATTTGGATTTGGATTAGGATTTGTCAAAATGTTCAGAGGGCCTCTCTGGCCGCGACCGCGGCAGAACTGTGGCAGGCTGATTCAGAGAGCCTCTCTGACCGCGGTTCTGCCGCACCTTTTCCAGACACCTCTTCTGATAATTGCCTATAAATTCTGAGGTATGGCTCCATTTTCTACACACGAAAAATACTGCAGAACTTCTTTCTTTCTGAATATACTGCATCCTAATTCACAGTCTCTTTCTCTTAAATTCATAAGTGTGATTTTGCTCCGTTCTTTGAGTTCGTTGGTATCCTGCAGTTTGTATTGCCACTATTGCAGGAAGGTTTATTCCATTTTATCCTGGGAGGATTTAATCCATTACCTTGCCAACGTGTGAGGGGGTTAAAATTCCTTAAGGACACACAAGAAACTTGTGGACTCGGAATATTTTTGATTCTCTACTATTTTCCAGATTTCTTTAATTCTCCTAATAATTTTTCTAATTTTTGGTTTAACACAGTAACGCTCACAAGCTTAAGGAATTTTATAATTATTATTGTTTCTGTGTTGATTATATGTATTAAACTGTTTTCTATATACTTTGTTGGAGACTAAAGCCTTGTTGCTTTCTACTCCAATAATTATTTTTGTCCGGTTTAAAGTACATAAAAACTTTGCTGGAATAATAAACGTACGGGTTTGAAGTATATAAAAACTTTACCATGTTACGTGTTGTATGTTTGGTTTGGTGTTCAGTTTGAAGATATCAAAACTTCACTGATTTAACAAAGTTCTGTATTGTTTTCAACTTTACAGAAATATAAAGAATCAAAACCAAACTAATGGAAGTGTTGCGGGAATGGGTGCTACTATTACGAGTGTTGCTGCCTCATCAAGTCGTTCTACTCCTGCTCATGCTATGGCACCGGCAAAAAAACCCGGAAAGTTATTCGGTATTGACTTTAAACGCCGGTAAATAAAGATGCTCTTCTATCTTACTACGTTGAGTTTGCAACGTTTCATCAAGGAGGATCCTCTGGTCATGGCTGAAAATACTCCGTATGATGAACGACTTGTTGTAACTGAAGCATGGAAACATTCTGATTTCCTGTGCAAAAATTACATTTTGAGTTGTTTGGAAGATGGCTTGTACAATGTCTATAGTGTCATGGAAACTTCAAAAGCATTATGGAATGCGCTTGAGAAGAAGTACAAGACTGAGGATG
>MU714409.1:62460-78638 GCA_026770625.1 Nicotiana glauca
TTGAGTCAAACACTTTATGGCATTCGCGTTTAGGTCACGTAAACTTCAAAACATTGCGAAAGATGATAAATCTAGAAGTATTGCCAAAATTTGATTGCATTAATTCCAAATGTTAAATATGTGTGGAATCAAAGTATACTAAGCATCCTTATAAGTCCGTTGAAAGGAATTCAATTCTTTTCGACTTAATTCACACAGATATTTGCGACATGAAGTCAACACCATTTCGCGGTGGAAAAAAGTATTTTATTACTTTTATTGACGATAGCACGAGACACTGCTATGTTTATTTACTTAATAGTAAAGATGAGGCAATTAATGCTTTCAAGGAATACAAGAGTGAAGTTGAAACACAACTAAACAAAAAGATCAAAAGGATAATAAGTGATAGGGGTGGTGAATATGAATCTCTTTTTGAAGAAATATGTTTGGAAAATAGCATTATTCACCAAACAACTGCCCATTACTCTCCACAATCTAATGGAATTGCAGAGAGGAAGAATCGAACGTTAAAGGAGATGATGAATACATTGCTAATAAGTTCTGGCTTACCACAGAACTTGTGGGGGAAAGCTATACTTACAGCTAACCGAATAATCAACCGTGTACCTCATAGTAAAATACAATTCATTCCTTATGAGAAGTGGAAAGGAAGGAAGCCTAGCTTGAAATACTTCAATGTGTGGGGGTGTTTAGCTAAGGTACAAGTTCCTAAACCTAAAAGGGTTAAGATAGGTCCAAAAACAGATGATTGTGCGTTTACTGGATATGTAACCAATAGCAAGGCATATCGTTTTCTGGTTCATAAATCAGAAAATCCTGAGATTCACATTAATACAATAATAGAATCAGATAATGCTGAATTCTTTGAAACTATTTTTCCATATAAAAAGGAAAGGGAAGTGACCTGCCAAAAGTCAAAACGACATCGGGAGGAAATAATAGATAGTATGCTTAATGAAGAAAATCTGAGAAGAAGTAAACGTCAAAGGACATCTACTTCATTCGGTCCAGATTTTCTGAATTTTCTATTAGAAAATGAGCCTCGTACCTTCAAGGAAGCAATGTCTTCCTCATAGGCACAATATTGGAAAGAAGCTGTCAATAGTGAAATAGAATCCATATTGAGCAACCATACTTGGGAATTGGTTGATATTCCTCCAGGTAACAAAATGTTGGGTTCTAAATGGATTTTCAAGAAGAAAATGAAAGACGATGGTACTATTGACAAATAAAAGGCAAGACTTGTTGTCAAAGGATTTGGATAATGAGAAGGTCTTGACTATTTTGACATATACTCGCCGGTAACAAGAATTACATCCATTCGGATGCTAATAGCATTAGCCGCCTTCTACGGTCTTCAAATCCATCAAATGGATGTAAAAACAACCTTCTTAAATGGTGATCTTGAGGAAGAAATTTATATGAACCAACCTGAAGGGTTTGTGGTTCCAAGAAAAGAAAAGAAGGAGTGTAGACTTATTAAGTCTCTTTATGGACTAAAACAAGCACCCAAACAATGGCCTACAAAATTTGACCAAACAATATTGTCAAATGGTTTTAAGATTAATGAATGTGATAAATGTGTTTATATTAAGAACTTTCCAAATCATGTAGTCATTGTTTGCTTACATGTTGATGATATGCTAATAATGAGCAAGGACATTGCCGACATTCAAGTTACTAAGCGTATGATTGCTAGTAAGTTTGATATGAAAGACTTAGGAGTTGCCGATGTAATTCTAGGAATTAAAATCCAGATTACTCCTCAAAGTATAGCTTTGTCTCAATCACATTATGTGAAAATGGTACTTGAAAAATTCAAACACTTGGAATTTAGAAGTGCAAGAACTCCAATTGACTTAAACCATCATCTTATGAAGAATAAAGGTGAAAGTACGTCTCAATTGGAGTATGCTCGTGTGTTGGGAAGTTACATCATGAACTATACACGACCTGATATAGCTTGTGAAATAAGTAAACTTAATCGATTCACAAGTAATCCCAACAAGCATCACTGGGTGGCTATGAAATGAGTTCTGGATATTTGGAGTATACCCAAGACTACACTTTGCACTATAATAAATATCTTGCAGTTATTGAAGGATATAGTGATGCTAATTGGATAACCGGCTCATCAGAAACAAAGTCCACAAGTGGATATGTGTTTACTATTGGTGGAGGAGAAGTATCTTGGAAGTCTTCCAAACAAACGTTTATCGCTAGCTCTACAATGGAATCAGAGTTTATAGTGTTGGATAAAGCCGGTGAAGAAGCTGAATGGCTTCGGAATTTTTAGACGACATAATACCGTTAGACAACTACTTTCTAGTGGAATTGTCACTATTGATTATGTAAGATCAAAGGATAATGTGGCGGATCCGCTTACAAAAGTCTTAACTAGAGAGGGAGTTGAGAAATCATCTAAGGGAATGGGACTATGGCCGAGGACAAGTCAACATGGCGGTAACTCTACCTAGAATTTTGGATGTTCCGAGATCTAGGTTCAAGGAGCTCAAACAAAGTTGTGATTGACCGGTTCAACATTGTCAAAATAAAATCTTTGGTCCATTCTCGTGATGAAGACAATGTTCAGTAACAAGGATAGAACTTTACACATTCTTTAATGATTACCTAAGTTTTATGAGGTATTTATGTAATAGTGTCAATCTAAAGGATTAGACATTTAGGAATCACCTATGTAAGTGTGAAGTGGAAGCCTCTTCAATGAGATTCTGTAAGGCCAATTCTCTACGCACTTATGAAACCTGGCTGTAACGACCCGACCATTCGTTTTGAGTACTAGCACTCCGTTCAGCAGTCGAAGGACATGAACAGCTTTATTTCAGGTATTATGACTTGTACGCATGGTCAAAAATTAGTTTTGGGAAGTCCAGAGTTGAATTGGGAAGAGAATTCTCATTTCGGAAGCTTAAGTTGAAAGAAATGAACTAGGATTGGAATTTTGAGTAAACGACCTCGGGATCGGGATCTGTAGGTTCCAGCAGGTTCGTATAATGATTTCGGACTTGGGCATATGCCCGGCGCAGGTTTTGGATAACCCGGGAGCGTTTTGGCGTTTATTGTGGAAGTTAGCATTTTAGAAGAAAATTTCATAAGTTTGGTGTAACGACCCGACTGGTCGTTTTGCATTCTCGAACCCTGTTCCCTTAAATAATCCATTCCGCATTTGCTTTAGCTTAATTATGACTTTCGGGGGCGGGTGGTTCGGAAGTTAGAAGAATTTCGGGCAAGAATAAGCCTATTCGCTTCATTTAATATCTTCAAAAAGGCCAAGTTTGGCTTCGATCAATATTTTAGGAAAACAGACCCGGAATTGTGATCCGGCAATTTTTGAGGGTCCGTGGAAAAATATGGGACCTGGGCGTGTGCCCGGAATCAAATTCCGAGGTCCCTATCCCGAGTAATGGAATTTTTCATAAAAATTGTTAAGTTAAGTTTCAAAGAATTAAATAAACTAAGAAATTATTTTTTTTATAGGTATCGGGGTCGGATTTTGAATCGACACTTGGTACGAGTCTGAAATATCATATAAGACTTACCCGTAAAGTTTGGTGTCAATCCGAGTTTAAGGACGTTTTGACCCGTTGGTAGGAAATTAAGAACTTGAAGTTCATTAGATTTGATTAATTGGTTTTGGGGTCCCGTTCCTTGGTTTAATAATGTTTTGGGTGTTCCGAAGGTTCGACTAGGTCCGCCTAGTGATTTCAGACTTGTCGGTATGTTCGGGCGGGGCTCGGGAGCCTCGAGCGTCAAATGGTCGAGGTTCGAGCGAAGCTAGGAATTGAAAGGGAGCAACATCTGCTGCTTCTGTCATAACCGCTTCTGCGGCTCTTGGACCGCAGAAGCGGCCCTTCTATCGCAGAAGCGGTTAGGCAGCCATCTGCTGCTTCTGTCATAATCGCTTTTGCGGCTCTTGGAAGCGAAGCTAGGAATTCTCTACGCATGAAAGCGAAGCTAGGAATTGAAAGCAAAGCTAGGAATTGAAAGGGAGCAACATCTGCTGCTTCTGTCATAACCGCTTCTGCGGCTCTTGGACCGCAGAAGAGGTGGCCGCAGAAGCGGCCCTTCTATCGCAGAAGCGGTTAGGCAGCCAAGGGAAAAAAACTGCATAAGCGGTCCTGGAATCGCATAAGCGATTCTGCTTATGCAGCCCCCAGACAGCAGAAGCGGTCGACCAGCCCTCGCCTAAAAACCGCAAACGCGGTTTATTTTTCGCATATGCGGGACCGCAGAAGCGGAAATCGCAGGGGGGCAGTGAGCTCATTTAATACGGGCTCAAATGTTTTATCTCCCATTTTTCTCATCACTTGGGCGATTTTGGAGATTCTAAAGAGGGTATTTCTCCCTATTATCACGAGGTAAGTAATTCCCCCACACTCTTAGCTTAAATACATGAACATTAGGTAGATTTAACACCAAGAACATCAAATAAAAAAATCAAGGATTAGGGCTAGACCTAGGGTTTTGGAAAAACTATGATTTAACCACCTAATTAGTTGTGTTATGAACTAAAATTTACGTATTAGTAACCCTTCGGTTATAGAGAATAATTTCCTCAAAAATCTCGGAATTTGGGCACGTGGGCCCGGGGTCGAAATTTAGTAAACTTGCAGGAAAGGTTGGGAAATCACCTAATTAGCTAGAATTCAACCTTGTGAGCAATTATTGATTAGTTCTTGCCTTATTTAAACTTGTTGTGCTTGTTCGGCTTCGAATTGAGCTTGGAACCTAGTCTTGCGGTTGAAAGCGCGCTTCGGAGCGAGGTGAGTCTCCTTTCTAACCTTGTAAGAGGGAATTGTCCCCTTAGGTTTCGTGTTGAGTAATTGTTGCTAAATGCGGGGACTACGCACATGTTATGTGACGAGAGCCCGTGCGTAGCTACTACTATGTTAGATGTCCGGGTAGCTTAGGACCTACATCATGTCTATTAAATATGCTCTTATGGTACATTGTTGCCTTGAACACTAGTATTTATTAGAGCCTTAAAAAAAAGAGAATATGAGCTTATTTCTATAAATTGAATTGTGTTGATCTGATATTTTGCCTATGTATGTGTCATTTGATATGAACTTGATATATATATTATCCTTAATTGTGGATCGGGCCGATCGCCTCGGTATGAGCAGATCATCTATAGGCGCGTCGTCGACCCTCGGCAAGTGCACATTTATTTATGTTGGTTCGGGTTGTCGCCTCGGTATTATGTGCGCATGTTAATTGTGGAAAAGCTTATATATATTCTTCACTTTGCCACTATTTCACTTGATAAATGATAAATTCGATGTTGAAGTATTCTGGACTTACTCTACACGCTATAACCTGCCATTACTTGTAAATTCTTTGTTTAATCATGTTATATTCACTCTTGCGTACTTATATATATATACTAATTGACCTTAGTAAGTATCGAGTCGACCTCTCGTATCTACTTCTTCGAGATTAGACGGGATACTTACTGAGTACACGTTGTTTACGTACTCATGCTACACTTCCGTACTTAAATGTACAGGGTTTGAGGCAGGTGGATCCGGACATCACTCGGGTGCATATCAATGAGCACTTCCTGGGACTTCTACGGTGAGCTGCCTTCTCCCTCATGCCGATTCACAACCGATGGAGTCCTTTTCCTGTATTTATGATGTTCTGTCTATTTTGATTCAGACAATGGGACAGTATTTTGTATATTTTTGTGTATACTCTATTAGTCGCCCGTAGCTAGTGACACCAGGTTCTGGCACACACTATAGAGAACATTTATTTTGGGGTTTGTATGACTATGTCAGTACCGTATGATCTTGCTAGTTTAGTTTATTTACTTGAAAAACACTAGTATATTTGGTTGATTAATTAACAATCGAGACTTAATCAAAACTTCCGTAGTTGGCTGGCCTAGCTGTGGTGTTAGGCGCCATCATGACCTGGTTAGGCAAAACGGGTCTTGCCATTTGACTTGGAGTGCATTTCAGTGTTATCAATGTCCGTTTGGGATTTCGAGACTGTGAATAGCTCCGTACAGTGATTCTGGAGTTGGGGGCGCAATCAGAAGTGAATTCAGAGGTCCGTAGACCATTTTGAAGCTATTTGGCTAAAGATAGAAAGTTGAAGGTTTTTGGAGAGTTTGACCGGGGGTTGACTTTTTGATATCAGGGTCAGAATTAAATTCCGGAAGTTGGAGTAGGTCCATAATGTCAAATATGACTTGCGTGCAAAATTTGAAGTCAATCGAACATGGTTTGATAGGTTTAAACATTAGAAATAGAAGTTGGAAAGTTCAAAGTTCATAAGCAGTAGATTGGGGTGTAATTCATGGTTTTAGCGTTGTTTGTTATAATTTGAAGCCTCGAGCAAGTCCGGAATGTGTTTTGGGACTGATTGGTATGATTGGTCGGGGTCCCGGGGGCCTCGGGTGGATTCCGGGTGGTTAACGGATCAAAAATAGAATTTTGGAAGGCTGAAGGATGCTGCTTCCGTCATAACCGGATCTGCGGTTCTTGGACCGCAGAAGAGGTACCGCAAATGCGGTGGAGATCTCACAGAAGCGGAAGGGGCCAGGCCTAAGGGAAAATCGCAGAAGCGGCCCAGGAACCGCAGAAGCGGTTCCGCTTAAGTAGCCCCCAGACCACAGAAGCGGTCAGCCTCCTCAAGCCCAAAACCGCAGAAGCGATTAGAAAGTCGCAGAAGCGGAAATTTCATCGCAGAAGCAAAAATTGCTGAAGCAGAAGGGTTATTTTAAAGTCGGGATGTGTTCATTCTACTCATTTTCTTCACTTCATTTGGCGATTTATGGAGGGTTCAAAGGAGGGTCTTCATCAACAATGTTAAGGTAAGTTATTTCCACCCATTATGAGCTAAATACATTTATTATGTATGGATTAGGGCATGAGAATTAGAGTAAATATTGGGGTTGTAATTGGAAACCTAGAAAATTATAATCTTGGATTTTAGCCAAGATTTTGAATATAGAATTAGGAGAAAATAATATATTTGAGTTCCTAAGGTCATGGGTAACCTTTGTCTTCGAGAAATTTTGGATTCCGAGCACGTGGGCCCGAGGGCATTTTGGTCATTTCACTAAACGGAGTTGGGAACTTGTATAATCTGAATTGTTAACAAGTATTTGAGTATATTCTCATTAGTTTATCGTTAATTGGCCAGTTTTGGTGCATTGTGCGTTGGGTCAAGCTTTCGGACGGATGTAGAATGCCGATTGCGAGTCTTCGGAGCAAGGTGAGTCTCCTTTCTAATCTTGTGAGGAGGAAATTTACCCCATAGGTGAAGTGAATGATTATGTGCTCCTATTTGTGGGGCTACGTACACACGAGGTGATGAGAGTTCGTGCGTAGTATTATGCTATTGTCCGGGCAGTCTAGGACCCAAAAGCATGTTATATTTGAATTAAATGTGAACCCTTTGATGGCTTGAATTGCTTAAATCGCATTAAATTTAAAAAATGGATTTTCTAAAAAGACATAAGCTTCATTTTCTCAAAATTATTAAAGATAATTAGCCTTTCTTGGATATTTGCTCCATGTTGACTTCTTAACTGATTATCTATCTGTGGGTGTTTATTTTGGAACGGGCCGAATGCCTCGGCAGATTAATAGATGCATCTATAGGCGCACCGTCGACCCTCGGCAAGTGCACATTTATTTTTGTTGGATCGGGTCGTCGCCTCGGTATGATTTGCACATGCTTATATTGCTGCTTGCATTTATTTAAGCTGTTACATGCCTCACTATGGCTCGAGATCATATTGTTAATAATGAAAAGAAACTTTGGAAATTTCCTATGAAGGAACCTATGAAGGAATTACGTGTTTACTTGTTTCCTCTATTTGAATAAAATCATGTTAGAAAATAAATCCACTGTTGATATGTACATTGAGAATAAATAACCGTTGGACCTTTGGAGTGTGTCAAAGTTGACCATCTCGTCTCTACCCCTTCGGGATTAGGCAGGACACTCACTGAGTATACGTTGATTACGTACTCATGCTACACTTCTGTGCATTTTTGTTGCACAGGTATATATACACCTCTAGCAGCCTATTGGGCGTAGCAGCATGGATGACGCTGGGACTAGGTGAGCTGCATCATTTGAGGCAACCGCAGATAGGGTAGTCCCTTCCAGTGTACTGTATTTACTTTTTTCCCACTGTATTCCGGGAGGATGTTGCATTTTATTTCTCTTATCTGCAGCTGCTCATGTACTTGTGACACCGGGTTTCTGGGATGGTTTACAGCGAATTTGTACTAATTGTCATTATTTAAATTCTAATTCCAGTAGTGAACTTCTATTTATAAAAATAGAAGGAAAAACCTTAGATTTTAAAAAGTATTAAAAGAGGAATTAATTGATAATTTAGTTGGCTGGCCTGACAGAGGTGTCCGGCGCCACCACGACCCTTAGTGGATTTTGGGTCGTGACACAGGCGGTATTCATGGATAAAACGAACACAACAATGAGAATCAAAAGACGGTTAAGGGTTGGCTGTGTGACATATGGTTGTCTCGGTATACACTAAAGTTCGACGGTTCAAAGATATCAAATCTACCGATTGACCGAGTATATCCGACAGATGTTCACTACCGAAAGTTCAAAGGGAAACCTAGTTATCCAGAAGTAATTAATCCTTACTAGCAAAATCACATAGCTTTCATCTATGATCTTTCTTGATACAGCCATTCACATTCATGTGGGGGATTGTTGGACTTTAAGCCATTGGGCTTTAAAGTAGAAGAAGTGTGAATTGGAAATGGAGGGAAATAAAATAGAGGGAAAATAAAAATTTGAAGAAGTGGACTTTTGTCTTGCATTTTGTCCCTCATTGGTGAGGGACAACCACATTTATGTGCTTATATATAGAATCACTTCTTAAAGCTCTTAAAAGGAGTTGAAGAGAATAAACCCTCGCGTCGTCGTCGTCGCTCACTCGGCTCGACTTCGGCTTTGGCTTTGGATTTTGATTGGATCTGGATTTGGATTTGTCAAATGATCGATCGATAAGATTATTTTTGGACAAGATTTATTTAATTATTTAATAAATAATTAAATACTAAATCACTGCTGAAAATACGTTAGAACCCTGCTGAAGGTTCAGAGGGCCTCTTTGGCCGCGGTTCTGCCGCGACCGCGGTAGAACCGCGACAGGTAGATTCAGAGAGCCTCTCTGACCACGGTTCTGCCGCGACCACGGTAGAACCGCGGCAGGCAGCGTATTCTTATGAAAAGGCACCTTTTCCAGACACCTCTTCTCATAATTGCCTATAAATTCTGAGGCATGGCTCCATTTTCTACACACGAAAAATACTCCAGAACTTCTTTCTTTCTGAATATACTGCACCCTAATTCGCAGTCTCTCTCTCTCAAATTCGTAAGTATGATTTTGCTCCGTTCTTTGAGTTAGTTGGTATCCTGCAGTTTGTATTACCGCTGTTACAGGAAGGTTTATTCCGTTTTATCCTGAGAGGATTTAACCCATTACCTTGGCAACGTGTGAGGGGGTTAAAATTTCTTAAGGACACACAAGAAACTTGTGGACTCGAAATATTTCTGATTCTCTACTATTTTCCAGATTTCTTTAATTCTCCTAACAGTTTTTCTGATTTTTGGTTTAACACAATAACGCTCACAAGTGTTTATACACATCGTTTTTTCACCATTAAGATTTTTGCTTCGCGAATTTTGTTTGTAAAATATTATTTATCTTAAACAAATAAAAAGTGAGCATTTCCACGAATTTATAACTAAAAGGAAGAATATAGAACAAAATTTAGAATAAATTTTTAATTATTTGATAACTCACTAATATTAGTACTGGCATGGTAAGTGGACAAGGGAGGTAATCAATAGATAATTATTTTATCTTGATTTTGTTTTCTCCAGAAGTTAAGGTCTCATATGTCTTTAGGTATGCGTTACAACAAAATCAACAAGGGTGTGTTTTGATAAAAAAAAGAATATATAGAGAATATTTTATCTTGAAAAATTATTTTCTAGATTTTTTCCAATATTTAATAGAGCATAAAGGTAGTGACAAATGGTAATAATACAATTTGGACGAAATGATCTGTTGATAATACTTTAGATAATAATGTTGAGTAGTAATTAATAAGTTCGCATTAACGTTTATGGGTTAATGATCTGTTGATAATACTTTAGATAATAATGTTGAGTAGTAATTAATAAGTTCGCATTAACGTTTATGTGTTGGTTGAACATGCGACATAAAGCAAAAATTAACGCAAATAGTTGGCACGTAAGCTAAACACCGAGATACACTTTAGACGCGTTTAAGTAATTAAATACTAGAAAATATTGCCCGCCGCCATATTAAAGGAACCCTAAAAAGAAAACAAAATCAAAAAACAAATAAGTATACCCTTGTCTTGACTCAAGAAAGAAAATAAAAGGAAAAGCAAATAAGTCCATAAAAATTATTAGTTTGGTCAACACTCAACATGCACACTAACCAGTAGAGGATTCTATATAAGCAGAGGCTTAAGTATAAAAATCACACCTCAAACCTTCCAAAAAGTTAGTGTTTCACAGTGAAACTTTCACTTATTAATTCAGCCATTTTCTCTTGAATCACCTCTTCATTATGTCAACTTCCTTTAGGTTTCTTTTCTATCTGAGATGTGGAGGAGTGATCTGGGGTGATGTTTGTGTTGTTCTGAAAATATCGCACAAAATCCTGAGCCATGTCATCCCATGTATGCCATTTACTGACATTCTGACGATTATACCACTCCAAAGCTACCCTATTCAAGCTTTTACTGAAGTACGCCATTAGCAAATCATCTTTCTCGCCAACATTCCTCATTTCCTTGCAATATTCCCTCAGATGGACTATTGAAGAAGTTGAACTTTGGTACTTTAAACCTGATGAGCAGGCGCACGTCAAGGAGTGTACACAACTCTTGGTGAGACGTGCTACCTTGGTCTCCCATCCCTTGCATGTTTTTTAAGGATTGTTCGGTGTTCTTCAGCCTCTCAGAACTTGGATGAAGTGTGACGGGATACTGGGGTGATTGGGAGATGCCAAAGTTTGGGTAAGGACAACATCTGAGAAACAGGGTGGTGGCGGTATTGGTGTCTTCCCGACCATCCAAGCCTGATACATGTCTATTATGTGCTGTTTTAACATCATCACCTCATTAGCCAAACCTGTGTCCTGTTCAACCAACCACTTTAGGGTACTGATATCAACCACCCCAATTTTGTTGTTATCCGCCATGACCTTTTGGGTTTTTATGTTGTAGAGAGGAGTTACTATTTTTGGAACCACAACCAACCACCTTTCTGATTGATGTGACAAAATGAAACCATCACGTTAGCGTTAGGGCGTTTAACAGATAGGCAAACAAACATTAAAGATGCAATGCACCTAAGCAGTTAACCATTTCTATTATGTATTTTCTTGGTTGCTTGCATCATTCCGGCTTCTCATGATTGTGCCCCTTCTTTTAACGTCTCTCCAACTTTCCTTTATTTTATTTATTTTCTCATTTTAACCTTTTTTTTAATGGTGGTCTAATCTTATGTGGATTTCCTACGTATCATGTCCCCGCATGAATCAGACCGTGCGTAGTTCTGGCCGATGTAAAAATACGTAGCCAAATATTTTTCACAAAGACAACTGCCTTTATTATAACACTTGGAAGAAGACACAAATTTTGAAAAGACAACAAAGCAAACTTGGAAAGGACTGACTGACAGAATTAAAAACTTCAACAAGAAAATACAGACTCAAAACAAAATTAAGAATACATTAATGCCCTAACATTTTATGGGGCCCGCGAGGCATCATTAGGCCTTGCCGCGGGCCTTTGTGCTAGATCCCTTTGGAGCCTATCCAAATCGCTCATTATTTTCCGGACAAATGTCATCACTGCTGCAAAAAAGGTGGTACGGGTCATGTTCTCGCACGCTCGGCATTTTGCAATAATGTAATGCGATATGTTTGCGACCTCTTCTCTAATCCTGTTCTTTTCCTACAGCAGCCATCCTATCTGTTGATCCCGAGTTTCCAGCACTCGAGAATTATGAAGGAGTTGATCTTGAAACTTATGCATTTGTTCCTCCATCCACGCCATCAGGTCGTAATAGTGTTTCCTATCTGCTCTAGAATCTCTAGCTTGCCTGAATACCCTGTCTTCGAGAGTGGCTATTGTTCCTCTCAATACAGTGACGCTCCCCTCATAGTCCCTTTTTATCTGTTGCATATGAAGTGCCCGCTCTTCTGCGCCTTTTGTCCATCTGGCCTGGATCCTTGCCAAGCTAGGTTCAGATCTTTCTAAGTCCCCTTGGCATTCGCGGGCTTTCCCTTTTAGTTCGTTTATGAGTTTTTGGTCAGCCTAACTCCTTTTTGGTTTTCTAACAGCTATTCTCATTTTTCGGATCTGAGCCTTAAGGGTCTCATTTTCTTGGATTAGACTCTTCTTTTCCCCCTCATCTGCAGCGGCTTGAACATCTTTTTCAAATTGAAGTTGCATGGCCTGCTTCTCCAGTTTGCTTATTTCGGCCCTTTAAGTTTCTTCCTTTGCCAGCCAGCCTCATTGTTCTCGTGAGTCATCCGTAAATTGTTGGACATAGGCTCTTTTAGCAGGTCTTAGGGGAATATGGAATCTCTTCTCAAACCATACATTATACTTTGGGTCTACTTTGCCTCTAGCTAAATCTCGGGCCATGGTTCTGGGCTCGAGGAATCTACACTCATTCCATAACTTGCGAATTCTATCCTCTGGAAATGCAGCTCTGGGACCTAACTCGATGACTTGTTTGCTCAGGTCTTCATCATTAGGGACGATTTGAAACCTTTCCAACTGTCGCAATACCGATGGGGAGCATATGGCTAGATGCTCCGGATTCCCATTAAGAGAATATAGCACTCTCCAGCAGACATGTAGACTGCTTCAGTGGCGGGAAGCCACCCAAATGCCCATTCAATTTTATCGGACGTTAAGGATGTTAGTTGTTTAAACCAAACTTCAGTACCTTCTGGAAATTCAATACTTGTTACTCGTTTGTCAAATTTTTCAATGCATTTTAACCCAGTCAAACCGGCATTCATATATCCCGCCTGATGACAAAGGTGTTCTTGTATCCATAGTTGAAGTAGCAAATTGCAACCCAGAAAAAATCTTCCTCCTTCCCGGCAGACAGTAAAAGCTCGGTAGATTTCTGACAAAATCAAAGGAACTACAGTGTTGTTGGCCTTTTTGATCGCAACATCGACCATCCCTACGAGGCCTATTTCTATCTTAGCATCTTTGGGCGGACAGATCACCACCCTCAAGAATGCTGTTATGAATTCCAAACCTCGCCTTGCTTCCCATTTGTTTCAATTTTCGGCATGGGTCAGCCCAATATTCGGCTCTTTAAAACCCCGAGGATAATCATAACGTTGATACAAGAACATGAGAGTACAACATCCTTTAGATAAGTCCTCATTCCGAATATTACGACTAATACCCAGTAAATCTAAAAATTGGTGTGGAGATACCGGTCTTGGTGATAAAGGATATTGACCCCTCAAGTTTCTGTTGAGTCCTGCATAACCTGCCATCTCCTCTAAGGTCGGCGTGAGCTCAAAATCTAAGAACCGGAAAATTTTGCGAATGGAGTCCCGAAAAGGTATCAATGCTTAAATAATATCCTGCCTCAGCTTGATGTTCAATAACCCAACGAGACCGCCCAGAACCTTCACCGCCATCTCTCTAGTACCCTTACTTAGTTCATTCCACCACAGATGGAGCTTCAAAGGGATCTCTTTAAGGACTGTGAAGGGTTCAATTTCAATCGTGCTCATCCTGCCCATTTATTTAAGGTGATTTAATGACTCCAAAAATGATCATTTTTCAAAAAGATTACTTTTAAGGAAAATCACATCTTGGTTTTGCAGATACGACATTTTAGCACTTCAAGGAGGAAGATTTTAAGGTTGTATCTGCTAAGCGTTAAAAATGACTCAGGGTGGCTGTTCTTGCAAAAATGGCCTTCCGGCATCCCTTTGGGACATTCGGCTTATTTCAGACAAGAATGACATCACCTAACTTATTTATGACAACACTTAAATTTTTGTTGTTTTGGGGCTATTTTTGCAAAAGGGGAAGTTGGACCCGATGGGGGTTGCCTACGTATCTCACATCCAATGAGAATAAAACCGACGTAGTTCGGGTAAGTAAAATAGAATATTTTTGGAAACAAGATGCAACCCATCTTTCATTTCATCGACAAATGAAACAAATTATTTTATTTTTTGAAAACAAAATTTTTTCTTTTTCCTTTTATTCCCTTTTTTACTTTTCTCAAAAATTTGTCAGAGTTTCAGCACTATTTGGACATTGGATTTTTCAAAGCAGGCATTTAACCCTCTCAACCATCTCATTATATTTTTCCCTAAATCCTCCTTATAAACCGGTCAACATGCAAATTCAAAGTAAATGAATGCATAAGTAGCAAGTAAGAAGCATCATATTGGTCTTTATATTTCAGGTACACCTGTCCTAGACAGACCCAACCCTTGTGTTGAGTCTCCAAAGTCAAATGTACATGATGCAAACAAATGTTCCTAATAGGGATCCGACATGAGGCTTTGTTTTTCTAGGTTTAAAAACCTGGGTTTATTGTTCTAGACATGGCTTACCCGAGCGGACAGCTCGAGCCGGGAGGGGGGGCAGCGTACCAGGGATACAGAAGCTCCGCCAGCTTAGCAACTTATCCAAACCTCGTTCTACAATGGGATTGGACCTTAAATAGAAAAGAAGTCATACGAAGTGCACCCTTCTTCATGATTTAGAAGACTCAGGGAGAAGATAGGTTTCGTAGCAGTTTATATACAATTCATAGAATATCAAACCGGTAAAAGCAACATTTAGCACCTTTAAGCAAAAACATATTGTAAAAATCAGATAATAAATAAGCCAAGTACAACAATTATTCCAAGCTCGAACTCTTGAACCCTGAACCATAGATTCTAGGTTACCGTACCCAGCAGAGTCGCCAGAGCTGTCACACCTCCATTTCAGCTATACCTCCGGAAAGGGTATACTAAAGGGAGTTTTTCTAATAAAAGGACAACCGAAATGGGATTTATTTATTAAAAGATTCAGGGTCGCCACTTGGGAGTTTTATGGTGTCCCAAGTCATAGGTTGAATCTTGAATAGAGGAAAATATTGACTCTGTTTAAAAGTACGCGAACCAAAAATCCGAGTAAGGAATTCTGTTAACCCGAGAGAAGGTTTTAGGCATTCCCAGGTTTCGTGGTTCTAGCACGGTCGCTCAACTGTCATATTTGGCTTAATTATCTGGTTTTAATACATTTTTGAACCTATGTGCAAATTTTAACTTTTATACGCTTTCATTTAATTTTCAAAGAAAGTCGAACGTCGTTTAAAACATGTCTTTGGATCGCGTCATATGAAATGCACCCGCAATCCGGAACACATCTTATTCAACATTTTGGGACTTGGATTTGGGTCACATGAGATGCACACCCGAGTTTAGGAAGGTGAAATTATTAAGGGACGCGCCTAAAGCAAGTAACGCGTTGTTAACTTTGCAAGGTCCATGAAAATTAGCTAAATGGCATGCCTCAAGTTCTAAGTATTTTAAATGCACAATTAAAGAGGGCCACGCAATTTACAATTTGATTTGGCGTTGCGCACCTCAGTTTGTTTTAAAAAGGACATCCTAAAGATGAACTAATATTATCTATAAGAATTGTCTCTAAAGAAAACTTAATTACATAGCACTATTTATTATTATTAATTAGCTATTATTAAAAGCATTCAATGAAATTCGGGCCTTAAGATCAAGTCCAAACTCGACCAAGGGAGTCTCCATTATCGGAGAAAACCTTAGCTCAAGTTTGCTACATAACTTGAAAGGCCCATGGCTCACGATATTTTAATTGTTACTAGATCAATTATTAGTTCAATCCCGGGCTCAAAATGGATCCAGTTCACATGAGAGGTGTGCCTTTTGTAAAATAAACTGGCCTGGTACTTAGACCCAAATGAACTCATCTACTGCTATTTGTTCAAGAAATGCTGAAGACCTGGTATTTATATCGCTGGGCTCCAAGTGAGCCAAAAATCCGAATCCCCGTGAGATCACAAAGGGCTTCTCCTGGGCCAACACTTCTAAG
>MU714409.1:84260-133972 GCA_026770625.1 Nicotiana glauca
TTTTAAAAAGGACATCCTAAAGATGAACTAATATTATCTATAAGAATTGTCTCTAAAGAAAACTTAATTACATAGCACTATTTATTATTATTAATTAGCTATTATTAAAAGCATTCAATGAAATTCGGGCCTTAAGATCAAGTCCAAACTCGACCAAGGGAGTCTCCATTATCGGAGAAAACCTTAGCTCAAGTTTGCTACATAACTTGAAAGGCCCATGGCTCACGATATTTTAATTGTTACTAGATCAATTATTAGTTCAATCCCGGGCTCAAAATGGATCCAGTTCACATGAGAGGTGTGCCTTTTGTAAAATAAACTGGCCTGGTACTTAGACCCAAATGAACTCATCTACTGCTATTTGTTCAAGAAATGCTGAAGGCCTGGTATTTATATCGCTGGGCTCCAAGTGAGCCAAAAATCCGAATCCCCGTGAGATCACAAAGGGCTTCTCCTGGGCCAACACTTTTAAGGCCCGATCATGTTAAAGGATTAAAAGTCCTCACCCTTCAATTCAAACCCCAGAGTTACAACTCCTATAATTTATTAAAGCTGGACCAATTTATAATCTAGCGCAGATTTTAAGCCAAGTGGGCCAATGGCCCAAAACTTACGAAAACAAAACCCTAAGCCCAAGCATTGTGAGTCCACTACCAAAACCATTCAACAAATTAACGTTTAATCACAGACCAATAAACTACTGGAATTTTAACTTGAGATCGAACCCTAATAGGAGCAAATTAATACATAAATAGATATGCCTACTATGATATTCATCATTTATACATGAAAAGCATCTTACACTAAACGTTGATGTCAGTTCCCAATCCCCGTTTAAACACTGATTTTGTCACCTAATTGAGCAAACCTATGCAATCATCATCTAGTCCCAATTTTAACATGTATATCACTAACATTTTATAATTTCCTGATCCCGTATGCACATAAAGAAAACATAGAATCCTACATTCACATACATACTGATTCTTTCTAATGTTCGATCATTCAAACCTGATGACTAATGAGCTCTCTAAGCCTTCAACAATATATACAACCAGTCTACTTATACCCTGCTATGGCTAAATAGTCTCAAAACCAAACAATGAATAACATGGTTAACAGTATTTGTATACAAATGTTTCAAATGTCTGGAGCTCTTTTTATATCCACAGACCAAGCCTCATGCTTTCAACAAGATAAAAAGTAAAGAGCAGTCCTGGAATACTACTATGCTAAAATAAACTAACCAATTTAAACATCATCATACAATGATACTGATTTTAGAAATTCCAAGCAAGCAATTGACATGAAAACTAAAAAATGGTCATGTATTCATGAAAATTCAGGCCATTACAGCTCCAGATTTTCAATTATCCCTTAGAGAATCAGAAAATACCTGGAAATAAAGAACAAATGTTAAAGGTTATCAATAGTAACAAGCAGAGATCTGCAGCAGGAAAATGATCCAGAACCAATTTAAAAAAAAAACCAAAAAACAAAACTCGACCAGTCTACTAGAACAGTTCACTTGAGTATAACCCGGAAACTACAAAATTAGTCCTTGAAACTAGACTCAATCCCTCTTCTAAACCTTAGATGTATCCAAAGTGCTCCAGGACTAGAGTGATTTCAGAAAAATATCAAGCAAGAGCAATGAAACAGTGTTTTTGTTTTAATCTCGCCAACTCTCTCAATCTATCAGTGAGTATCTCAGAATACCAGTATGTATATCTCTATTTGTCTCACTCTCAAAGTCTCTCATCAGGGTCTAAATGTCTGAATCTGAGTGTCTAGATCTCCCCCTATACCTCTGCTTTTATACCCAAACTCAACCTCTTTCCAGCCCTTAAGAGCACTTAAACCATTAAGAAAATAAATCCCCCATCACTCTCTAATTTTCCCACTTCTCAAGACATTAAAATAGAGTGTCAGTTCCCTATTACTCCCATTCTCCATTATTTTAGTTCAACTAGTATGGGCAGCCTGTATTTAATCCAAGCGTGCCCTGACAACCAGTGCCTTTTTCCAATTTTTAATTGTCCATTAGCATAATGCATATTAAATTAACTCAGCTATTATTCCCCACTAATTTCTAGCAGACCCCTAAATGAAACCCCTAAGGTTAAACTACCCAATTTACCCCCCTTCCCCACCACAAACATCCCTGTTTGTAACCACATATGGGTCAAAATGGCCTAATTCAAAGCCCATGAGTTTGGGCAGAACTTGGGTCTAATTGACCAATTCAAATCCAACATTTTTTAACAAAACCAGAAACGAGTATCATTCAAAAGGTTCGATATTTTAAAACTATTTCTAAAATTTGACTAATCAGTATTCACAAATAGGAATTCAAATTGAACTGAATTAAAAATTTAACTATAATCTAATTCACATCTCACAGTTAAGCTTAATCACAGAAAAAGAAGAAGAAGAAGAGACTAAAAAATAAAATAAAAAGAAAATGATACAAGGAACTTACTAACTCAACTGAAATTTGAGGGGGACCTTCGAACCTTCCGTTTTAAACCAATCTAAGAACATACAGTTAAAGTCAAAATTAGCTTAAATGACTTGAGACTCTTGAGGTTTTAGGGTTCGAACCCTAAATTTGAAATCCGACCCATCCTGGTTTGATTCGAGGGCAAGTTTCCATGGATGTAGGAAGAGGGGGGTCCGGGTCGTAGTGTGGTAATAGTTTGGGACAGCGTGGGGGCAGTGTCGCCACCGGGGAATCTTATGGCGGTGCTAGAGTTCCTGGCTTTAAATCGATATTCGATAAGTTCTGGGGTGATTCGAGGAAACGGATATGGGATTTGGGGTGAGGGAGGCACGGTGTTCAAATGGTGTTATTTTGGAGGCGATTGGGTGAGTTAGGGTTCGGGGTTGAATCTTTAATCTAATATTCAAAGTGTTCTAGAATGATTCGAGGGACGTGGGTTGGAGATTTTTAACGGGGAGGTCGAGGGGGTGCTATGGTGTAAATTTAGTGGAATTTGACCACCGTTCGCTGCTGTGGGCGATTTTCGGTGAGCGGAGCACGGTGGTATGAGGTCGGTCTCTGAAGGTTAGAGACGAGGAGGTAGGGGGTTTTGTTTGGGGGGTGGGGTTGGTTTTGAAAACTTATATACGGAGGGGTGGAAATGAATCCAAGTCGTTCGATCAATTGAGATCAACAGCTTGGATCGATTAACTTAACAAAACGGTGTCGTTCAGACACCCTTGAGACCAGGTTGGTCTCTGATGGAACGGGTCGGGGCTGAATACATGTTAGGGCGAATGACATTGACCATTGGATCGAATTGATCCAACGGCTTGGATCAATTGATACTAAACGACGCCGTTTGATTGGTCATGGAGACAGACCGGGTAAGGGATGGTGCTGTTGTTATTTGTGAAGAAAAAGGATGGTTCGATGAGGATGTGCATTGATTACCGGCAATTGAACAAAGTGACGATTAAGAACAAGTATCCACTGCCAAGGATTGATGATTTGTTCGACCAGCTTCAAGGAGCAAAGGTGTTTTCAAAGATAGACTTGAGATTTGGCTACCATCAGCGGAGGATTAGGTGTCTGATGTCCCTAAGACAGTATTCCGCACTCGGTATAGGCATTATGAGTTTTTGGTCATGTCATTTGGGTTGACCAATGCCCAGCAACATTTATGGAGTCGATGAACCGAGTGTTCAGGCCTTATTTGGACTTGTTCGTGGTAGTCTTTATTGATGATATTCTGGTATACTCCCGCAGCCAGAATAAGCATGAGCAGCACCTCATAGTGGTTCTTCAGACTCTGAAAGATTGTCAGTTATATGCTATGTTCTCGAAGTGTGAGTTCTAGTTGAGTTCGGTTGCATTTCTAGGTCACGTCATATCAGTAGAGGATATTCAAGTGGACCCGAAGAAAATTAAGGCAGTCAAGAACTAGCCTCGACTAGCATCAGCTACCGAGATTCGGAGTTTCTTGGGGTTAGCAGGTTATTACCGTCAGTTCGTGGAGGAATTTTCATCTATAGCAACCCCGATGACCAGATTGACCCAGAAGGGTGCCCTGTTCAGATGGTCAAATGAGTATGAGGCGAGTTTCTAGAAGCTCAAGACAGCTCTAATACGGCACCGATATTGGTTTTTCCCACAGGCTTAGGGCCTTATACAGTTTATTGTGATTCTTCCTGTATTGGGCTTGGTGCAATATTGATGCAGGATGGCTGAGTCATTGCTTATTCTTCGAGGCAGTTGAAGATCCACGAGAAGAATTATTCGGTTCATGATCTAGAGTTGGCAGCCATTGTTCATGCTTTGAAGATTTGGAGGAATTACCTTTATGGTGTGACGTGTGATGTGTACACTAATCACAAGAGTCTTCAGTACTTGTTCAAGCAGAGTTGAACTTGAGGCAGAGGAGGTGGTTGGAGCTATTAAAAGATTATGATGTTACTATTTTGTATCACCTGGGGAGAGCCAATGTGGTGGCCGATGCATTGACTAGGACGTCCGCCAGCATGGGTAGTCTTGCTTATATTCCAGTAAGCCAGAGACCGCTTGCTTTGGATATTCAGGCCTTGGACAATCGATTTGTGAGGTTGGACATTTCTGAGCCTAGCAAAGTGTTAGCTGGCACGGTCGCTCGATCTTTATTATTGGAGCGTATCCGTGATCGGTAGTTTGATGATCCCTATTTATGTATCCTGAGAGACACGGTGTAGCGTGGAGGTGCCACGAAGGTGACCTAAGATGATGACGGTGTTTTGAGATTGCAGGGGAAAGTTTGTGTGCCCAAATCGATGGGATTCGAGAGTTGATCTTAGCGGAGGCCCATAGTTCTCGGTATTCTATTCACCCGGGCACCGCGAAGATGTATCAGGACTTGCGGCAGCATTATTGGTGGCGTAGGATGAATAAAGATATTGTTGCATATGTGGCTCGATGTTTGAACTGTCAGCAGGTTAAGTATGAGCATAAGAGGCCTGGTGGTTTGTTTTAGATGATTGAGCTTCCCGAGAGGAAGTGGGAGAGGATTACAATGGATTTCATTACTAGGCTTCCATTAACTCGGAAGAAGTTCGATGCAATATAGGTTATTATTGATAGGCTGACCAAGTCAGCACATTTTATTCCTGTGGCAGTCTCCTATTCATCCGAGAGGTTAGCTGAGATTTATATCCGGGAGATTATTTGCCTTTATGGTGTGCCGGTATCTATCATTTTGGACTGGGGTACGCAGTTTACCTCGCGTTTCTGTGGTGTAGTTCAGCAAAAGTTGGGCACATGGGGTGAGTTGAGCACATCATTTCATCCTCAGACGAACGGTCAGTCCGAGCGGACTATTCAGATTTTAGAGGATATGCTCCGAGCCTATGTCATTGATTTTGGAGGCTCGTGGGACCAGTTTTTGCCATTAGCAGAGTTTGCCTACAACAACAGCTACCAGTCCAGCATTCAGATGGCTCCATATGAGGCGTTGTATGGTAGGCGATGTCGATCTCTAGTTGGATGGTTTGAGCCGGGAGAGGCTTAGTTATTGTGTACAGATTTGGTTCAGGAGGCCTTCGATAAGGTCAAGATCATTCAGGACAGACTTTGGACAGCTCAGTCTAGGAAGAAGAGTTATACAGATCACAAAGTTCGAGATGTGGCTTTCATGGTTGGTGAGCGAGTATTGCTCCGAGTGTCGCCTATGAAGGACGTGATGAGGTTTGGGAAGAAGGGAAAGCTTAGCCCTAGGTTCATTCGCCCATTCGAGATTCTCGATCATGTGGGAGAGGTGGTTTATCAACTTGCCCTACCGCCTAGCTTGTCAGTCATGCATCCGGTGTTTCACGTATCCATGCATTGGAGGTATCACGGCGATCCAGCCCACGTGTTAGATTTCAGCAATGTCTAGTTGGACATGGATCTGTCCTATGAGGAGGAGCCGGTAGCTATTCTAGACCGGCAGGTTCAATAGTTGAGGTTGATGAGTTTTCCTTCAATGCATGTTCAGTGGAGAGGTCAGCCTCCTGAGGCATCGACTTGGGAGTCCGAGTCTGATATGCGGAGCCGTTATCCTCATCTATTTTCCAACTCAGGTACTTATTTTTTTGTCCGTTCGAGGACGAACGGTTGTTTTAAAGGTGGAGAATGTGACGACCCAAAGGGTCATTACCTTTTTTCTCCCTTTTTCGTGCTTCCGAGGCCTTGAAAACCTTATTTTTAGTCACCTCAATTTGCATGCGCAGTCCGGGCGCGTAGCCGGAAAGCTTAAATATGAATTCTGTATAAACATTGGTGAATTTTGATATTAATATGATTAAAGTTAACTTTGGTCAACATTCTGGGTAAACGGGCCCGGACCCTTAATTTGAAGGTCCCGGAGGGTCCATAGAAAAATATTAGACTCGGGCATATGCCCGGAATTGAAATCCGAGGTCCCGAGCCCGGGGAATGAATTTTTGAAAGAAATTGTTTTTTCTGAAATGATTATGAAAATTTGAAATGAAAATGGATTAGAAAGCATTGGTATCGGGCCCGTATTTTGGTTCCGGCGCCCGGTACATGTCTTATATATGGTTTAAGATATTTCAGTGTAATTTGGTCGAATTCGGAAGTCATTTGACGTGTTTCAGACCTAAATGTCTAAGTTTGAAAGTTTAAGAAGTTTGAATGAAAAGTGATGATTTTGAGGTTTGATTCCTCGTTTATGATGTTATTTTGGCGATTTGATCACTCATCTAAGTTCGTAGGATGTTGTTGAGTTAGTGTGTGTGCTAAGTTAGGAGTCCCGAGGGCTCGGAAGTGATTTGGAGGTGTTTCGAGGTGTTTTGGACTTAGGAAAAAGTTGCAGAAAGTCTGACAGTTGTTGCCCAATTCTTTGTTCTATGCGATCGCATAGCCTTCCCCGCGATTGCATAGTGTAAAACTTCAAGAGCCCAGTTTTTTCTATGCGAACGCATACCCCCTTCCACGTTCGCACAGTGTAGGTCTCAAATGCTCGAAATTTGTCTCTATGCGATCACATTGTCTCATTCGCGATCGCAATAGTCAGACTGCCCCTTCTATGCGATTGCACTGTACCACTCACGATCGCAGTGACCAAGTAACCTTTCCTCTATCCGATCGCATCACTTGCCCACGATCGCATTGAGCATATTTGCCCAGTTATTTTAAATTCCTAAATACAGAACAGTGACGGGATTTAGTCCATATTTCACACGAGTTCTCCTTCTCCACATCTTATGAGCGAATGTTTGCACACATCTTCACCAAAGTTAATTGGGTAAGTAAATTCCCACTCATTTTCTTCATCTTCCTTCATTAATTGATGAGTTTCTAAACCTAAATCATGTAATCTAGGGTTGAATTTGAGGGGAAAGGGTAGATCTAGGGCTTTTCGATTTTCTTTTATTTAGACCTCGTTTTGGGGTTGAATTTGAAAAAAATTGTATATCGGGGCTCGTAGGGGAATGGGTAACATGGAATTGGTTCGAACCTCGTGTTTTGACTAAGCGGTCCCGGGGTCGATTTTTGGAATTTTGGGAAGAAAGCTTAGAAATTCATATTTAGGCATTGGGGTTAGTTTGTTTAGCTATTATTAATATTGTAAAGTCGTTATTTCATAGATTTGACTGAGTTGGAGCCGAATTCGAGGGGTAAAGCTATACTAGAGGCTTGAGTTGAGTTTGGAGTATTCGAGGTAAGTGTTTGATCTAACTTTGGCTTGAGGGAATAGGATTAGAGTATCATTTGCTACTTGCTAAATGTTGAGTACGGTGTATAGGCATGGTGACGAGTATCTATAAACCGGTGTCTAGCATGACCGTGAGTCTTTATTTGTGCGTATTTGGGATTCTGTAGTGATTCTTTCTTGTTTGATTGATGGTTTCTATATAACGTGAAGAGTATGAAGAGGAAATATGATTTGTAAACTCCTTGGAGTGTTAGCTCAAATTATGACATAGTTAGGAAGTAAGAAATGAACGAAAGAGAAAGAGATAAAATTATTCTCTTTTCGGGACGTGTAAGTTATTGTTGTTGCTCCCTTGCTGGGAATTAACTGTTTACTTGTATTCTCCCTTGCCGGGATAGTTGAATTGATACTTGTTCCCTTGCTGCGAAACCATTATATATTATGAAATGGGATCGTGTGGCACGCCGACCACTTATATATTATGAAATGAGATCGTGTGGAATGCCGACCACTTATATATCATGAAATGGGATCGTGTGGCACGACGACCACGTATTCTGTGTTAGAAGGGATTAGTTATAGTTTTTCCTTATTTATTCCTACCGTTCTATTTTATCTGTTATCCCTAAAAGCATGTTCCCCTCCCAGTGTTAATTATTACTTTCCGCTGTTATTGTGTAGTACTTGTATATATATATCTGCACAGCTTGATTGGTAGTCCTGTCTAGCCTCGTCACTACTTCGCTGGGGGTTAGTCCAGGCACTTACCAGCACATGGGGTTGATTGTGCTGATGCTACACTCTGCGCATCTTTTTGCATAGATCTCAGTACCGGAGCAGGAGCTTTCGGATAACAATAGGAGCATTGGGAGTTGACTTCAGACCATAGATTCCCGAGGTAGCCTTGCTGACGTCCGCATGGCCTGGAGTCTCTCTTATCTTTTGTTTTTCATTTGATTTCCTTTGTATCGGATCAGACAGTATTGTACTTCTATTCAGACTTTGTATTTAGCATTCTGTAGAAGTTCGTGAGTTAGTGACACCATTTTTGGGTAGAGATGTATTTTGAGACTTATGCTTTTATATTAATTACCCCGTCTTTCCTTATATTGTTGATGTTGTTAAGAGAAGTATTAAATTAATTAGCTTGCCTATCTCCTATTAGTAGGCGCCATCACGACTCCCGATGGTGGAAAATTCGGGTCGTGACAGAAAAGAAATCCAAGATTTACAGGATAAACAAAATGTAAAAGAGATGTTAAAGAATTCACAAATGAGATATCAAGCATCAACTAAATATCTTATAAAAAGGAAATCACACAGAAATTATATCAAAGAGGAAAAAAAGTTAGTTCTATATATCTAAAGATGGCCATTTTTACCTTTATATTTGTGAGACTCAAGCAAATCAATCATCTCATAAATAGTTTCCTGATCATGATCAACAAGCATCACACGAACTTTATTAATCATTTCATCATAAGGAGCCATTGGATTAACTAATCCTTCATTAGGTTGATTATGATGGAGTGAACAAGTTGCTCGGGATAATCTTCCTATGGAAAGAAAAGATGTTGTAGAGCCCCACCAACGACAAAGTCCAGTGGTCGTCCTTGCTAAACACCCTCAGCCTCCATATCGACCCCGTGGATATCCTTTTAAGTCTCCCGACCACTACTTCTCTCCACAAAACCCACTAAATCGTATATCACTTCCCAAATATCCTGTCCATGTTGCACCATTATACGCCCCATATCCCCGAGGCCCGCGATGGTCTGCACTTCTGCCACAAATATCTCATCAGGCATATCAACCACCTGTCCGCAAAAGATACCAACCAAGGCCAGAGTACAAAATAAAAAGACTACTGGAAAAAGAGAATGCTTTCGGAGAATCTTATGCAAGTTTGTTTGAAAAGCTAAAGCGTTCTGGCCTGATTGAGCCGCTCCTCGGTTATACTCCATACCCATATGCAAGAGGCTTTGATCCTGATGTACGATGCATGTATCACTCTAATGTCCAAGGGAATAGCATTGAGAATTGTCGTTCTTTGAAAAAGGAAATAGAAAGAATGATTCACGAAGGGGTAATCGTAATTAATGACAGTGGCAGGGATCATGCGAATCCTCTTAAGAACGTGTTAATTAAAACTGATGATATTAAAGTTGGTAATGGCCTTGGAAATATTAATGTGGAGCTGAGTGGTTAAGATGTCAAGCGTGGTAATAAGAAAGATATTCCTTTTTGGCTAACCAGGAAGGAGTCTTGGTAGTCTGCTTTGATTTTCCTTTAAGTTTGTGTGGATTATTCCAGGGTTGTAATCCAAATTTCATTTTCAGTTTGTTTTTAAGTGTGCAAACCTTGTTATCTTTCATTTTTAATGAAATGCAGTTTCTTCCTTTTCTTCATTCCTGATAAATTTTACTTTTTGTTTTCTTCTTTTCTTCTGTACAGTTCTTCTTACACTGGTTCTAATGACATGGCATGCATAAGGAACCCCCATCCCAGTCTAAAAAATCAATCTAACTCCAAAATAATAACTACAAGAAGTTCTCCATTTATGGGGTCAAGAACACTCACCGAGAGGACGTATTGCACCCTAACTTGGGTAACACAAAGGTTGAAACATTATTTGCCATCATATACTACTTATCTCACAGTTGGATCCATTGAAATATCAAATATCATCTATTGATTTGGAATCCCAAAGGTAATCATCACAGATAACGGGGCTAACCTAAACAGCAATTTGAAGATGGAATTATGTCAACAGATTAGGATTACGCATCGCAATTCTATCCCATATCGTCCTAAGGCGAATGGTGCAGTTGAGGTGGCCAATAAGAACATAAAGAAAATACTGACAAAAATGGTAGAAAGTTCCAGGCAATGGCATGAGAAGTTACCATTTGCGCTATTGGGTTATTGCACTACTGTCTGTACTTCAGTAGGTGAAACTCCTTATCTGTTGGTATATGGCACTGAAGCAGTGATTCCTGTAGAAGTTGAAATCCTGTCTCTTTGGATTGTCGTCGAGGCTAAGATTGATGATGATGAGCGGGTCAAAACCCGTTTAGAGCAGTTGAGTTTAATCGATGAAAAACGATTGGCAGCAGATGGCCAATTATATCAAAAGAGGATGGCAAGAGCGTATAACAAGAAGGTGTGCCCCAAGAGGTTTGAAGTGGGGCAGCAAGTGTTGAAATGGATCTTTCCACATCAGGCTGAAGCAAAGGGCAAGGTCGCCCCGAACTGGGAAGGACCGTTCATTGTGACCAGAGTATTTTCCAATGGCGCTTTATGTTTAACAGATATTGAAGGCAAATGCATAGACATAGCAATTAACTCTGATGCTGTCAAAAGATATTATGTATGAGTTCTTTAGTATAATCACTGGTTGTTTGTACTTGAGATTATCTCGAAGGTTGAAATGATGAAGGCAATTTGTTTTGCTATCTAAACACTTTACCCTTTATTTCCCCCTTTTGAGCCTTATTCATTTTATTTTGTACCCCTCTTTTGGAATCAATAACCCAGAAGAAAGGAAAAGAGAAGAAAGAAAAGAAAAAGGGAAAAAATAAACAAAAGGAAAATAGAATAGAAAAAATAATAATAAATGAAAAGAAAAACTGTAATAACAAGGAATTTGGGTGAACTACGTTTGACATGATTCCTCTTAAGGATACGTAGGCAGCTTCACTGCTCGGTCATAGAGAAATAAAAATTGAAAGATCCCCAAGCAAGAAACTGGGGCAGAAGTTTTATTTGCAATAAGAAATTTGGTTCCAAAAGTTGTAATTCTAACCAATTGAATTTGGTTGAGCTTTTGATACTCTTTCCTTTCCAACCATATCCAAAAACCCATATTAATGTCCGAAGAAAGACCTCCCGATCAGTCTTAGAGAGGTGCCAAGTCAAGAAAGTAAAGATGATTCGTACCACAAGGGCACCGTAAGGCATGAAAGATGAGATAAATGAGAGAGTCTTAATGGTGAAAACCCTCGAAGGGCACTATAAGGCGTTGAAAGATAAGAGAAACCCAAAATGAGAGAGTCTTACTGGTGAAAACCTTCACGGGCACCATGAGGCGGCGAGGAATAGCGAAAAGGGAATGTGAGATAAGGCGGGCGGCAGAAATCCGTCGAAGCATCAAGCAGAACAAAGATGATGATTCAGCAAAGAATTGGGTTATGGAAATCTTGAGGCAAGGAGCAAGACGGTTGTAAGTTGATTGAAATCAATAGAGTGGGTTGATTAATCCAAAATGAACAACATGATCATTGGGATCGGTTATCCTATTTAGATAAGTCCTTTTTCTTTTCTCAAATGGCCTTCTAAAGGGAGATCTTCTCTTTTATTTTATCTTTTTAAATCATCGCATCCTTTTTCTTTTGGCTAAGGATTTTTCAATAATAAATTGATTCTAACAAATAAGAAGGAATTTCAAAGCTTACTACTAGTTTCCAACATGATGCGAAGTGAAGTGTGGCTAGGACAGGCTGACGATGATATAATAAGACGTGAAATGTGTCATTGGAAATCCAAATGATAGAATGGTCCAAGATTCCGTGAAAGGAATGGGATTGGATAAGAAAGACTAGAAGTGGAAAGCAACAATTGGGATGTTTATAGATAAAGAGTAGTCAGAGGTTCGGAAATTCTCGACCGAGTTCAAGGCAGTCGGACAAAATTGAATATGGAAAGGAAATAAGGGAAAACCTTCCCCAGCAGGAGTATCGCATCCAATAAACACACCCTAAACTGACCAATTTTTCTTTGTGTTTGAAACAGGGGCAGGAAGTGTTGTTGATAGCGGAGAAAATTTTCCGCAAAAAGAGAGCAAGTATCAAACATCCACCAAACTGGGGCAGAAAATTTTCTTTGTTTTGTTAAAGATAGTTGAAGTCAGGAGCCCGCCTGGAAAATAGAGGCATACCTTTTAGAGTTTTGAAGTCAGGAGCCCGCCTGGAGAATAGAGGTGTATTTTTAGAGTTTTGAAGTCAGGAGCCCGCCTGGAGAATAGAGGTATATTTTTAGAGTTTTGAAGTCAGGAGCCCGCCTGGAGAACAGAGGTGTAATTTTTAAGTTTTGAAGTCAGGAGCCCGCCTGGAGAACAGAGGTGTATTTTTTAATTTTGAAGTCAGGGGCCCGCTTGGAGAACAGAGGTGTATCTTAATGTTTTGAAATCAGGAGCCCGCCTGGAGAACAGAGGTGTACCTTTTAAAGTTTTCAAGTCAGGAGCCCGCCTGGAGTCAGGAGCCCGCCTGGAGAACAGAGGTGTACATTTTTGAGTTTTGAAGTCAGGAGCCCGCCTGGAGAACAGAGGTGTACCTCTAAGTTGTTGAAGTCAGGAGCCCCCCTAGAGAACAGAGGTGTACCTTTTTAAGTTTTGAAGTCAGGAGACCGCCTGGAGAACAGAGGTGTACCTTTTAAAGTTTTGAAGTCAGGAGCCCGCCTGTAGAACAGAGGTGTACTTTTAGAGTTTTGAAGTCAGGAGCCCGCCTGGAGAATAGAGGTGTACATTTTTAAGTTTTGAAGTCAGTAGCCCGCCTGGAGAACAAAGGTGTACCTTTTTAAGTTTTGAAGTCAGGATGCCGCCTTGAGAACAAAGGCGTACATTTTAAAGTTTTGAAGTGAGGAGCCCTCCTGGAGAACAAAGGTGTACATTTTAAAGTTTTGAAGTCAAGAGCCCGCCTGGAGAACAGAGGCATACCTTTTTAAGTTTTGATGTCAGGAGCCCGCGTGGAGAACAGAGGTATACATTTTAAAGTTTTGAAGTCAGGAGCCTATCTGGAGAGTAGAGGAAGAAGACAATGATCAAGAGAAGACAGTTAAAGGATCAACAATTAGGTACCCGCCCTAAGAAAAGGGAGAACATCTCAAGAAGTCGGTGCGAAGCAACAACAATGGATTCCACCAAGAGAATACAAGACAACAAGGCAACAAGAAACACAAGATCAAGTTTGAAGCTCTAAGATAGGATTTTTGTAATTCATAGCCTAGTCTAGATTCTTTATTTTTCTTTTATCATGGTGTAATAAGGGGATCAATAAGCAGCAACAGCAGTAACAGTGAGACCACAGCTTCATGGTAGTCCCAGCTACCAAAACTTCCCGAACTGCATTGACCTGATTCCTTTTTAGCCAAGGCTATGTAGGAAACCTTTGAAGCTGAGGTTCGGTCAAATCTTTCAAAAGATGCTTCACACAGAGTATAAATGGGCAAAAATCGCTCGTATCCGCTCACTTTGTCTTTGCGCGAAAACTCTTCGTGTTTTCGATCAAAGAAGGGCAAATGTCAGCACGTGATTTTTGCCTCACATGAATTACTCCGACAAAATCAAACAAAAAATTATTTGTTTTTATTGTGTGCAATTTGGTGAATTTTAGTGATATTTTTGTTATTATTTGCATTTGTCTATATCTGTATATTTTATTTAATTAATGAAAAAATACAAAAATATGTTGCATTTGCATTTAGGATTTAATTATATATTTTTAGATTAGTTAAGAAAATTGTTGTTTTATAAAAATAAAAAATCACAAAAAATAGCGTACTTTGCATTTTAGTGTTTAATGTCAAATTTGTGTGGTTTGTATTTAATTATTTTGCGACAATTGTTATTTAGAGTTAATTAGTATTTTAGGATAATTGGATCAAGAATTAATTTAGGTTTGTAATTTTTATTTTTATTAGAATTTTAGAAAATAAAACAAAAGGAAAAGAATTGGAAGAAGACGGACTTGGGCCATTTCGTTTTTTGAAACTAAATCCAAGCCCAAGTCAAAATACCCATCTAACCCAGCACCATCCCTTACCCGGCCCGTCGCCATGACCAGTCAAACGGTGTCGTTTAGTGTCAATTGATCCAAGCCATTGGATCAATTCGATCTAATGGTCAAAGTCCTTCGCCCTAACCCGTATTCAGCCCCGACCCATTCCATCAGAGACAAACTCAGTCTCAAGGGTGTCTGAACGATACCGTTTTGTTAAGTCAATCGATCCAAGCCGTTGATCTCAATTGATCGAACGGCTTCAATTCATTTCCACCCCTCCGTATATAAGTTTCCAAAACCAACCCCACCCCCCAAACCAAACCCCCCCTGCCTCCTTGTCTCTAACCTTCAGAGACCAGACCTCACACCACTGTTCTCCGCCCACCGGAAATCGCCCACGCCGGCGGACGGTGGCCAAACGCCACCAAATTTACACCATAGCACCCCCTCGACCTCCCCGTTCCAAATCTCCAACCCATGTCCCTCGAATCATTCCAGAAGTCTTCGAATATTAGATTGAAGAGTCAACCTCGAACCCTAACTCGCCCAATCACCTCCAAAATAACACCATGCGACCACCGTGCCTCCCTCACCCCAAATCCCATGTCCGTTTCCCTTGAATAACCCAAAACTTGTCGAATATCGATTTTAATCCAGGAATCCTAGCACCCCACAAGATTCCCAGGTGGTGGCGCCACCCCCAAGCCGTCCCAAACTATCACCACACAACCACCCTGACCCCCCTCTTCCTAAATCCATGGAAACTTGCCCTCGAATCAAACCAGGATGGGTCAGATTTCAAATTTATGGTTCAAACCCTAAAACCTCAAGAGTCTCAAGTCATTTAAGCTAATTTTGACTTTGATTGTGTGTTATTGAAAAGAACACACAGTTAAAGTCAAGATTGGTTTAAAATGGAAGGTTCAAAGGCCCCCCTAAAATTTCAGTTGAGTCAGTAAGTTCCTTGTATCATTTTATTTTTATTTTATTTTTCAGTCTCTTTTTCTTCTTCTTATTTTGTCATTAAGCGTAACTATGAGATGTGTATTAGGTCATAGTTAAATTGTTAATTCAGTTCAATTTTAATTCCTATTTTGTGAATACTGATAAGTCAAATTTTAAAAACAGTTTTAAAATGTCAAACCTTTTGAATGTTACTCGTTTCTGGTTTTGTTAAAAAATGTTGGATTTGAATTGGTCAATTAGACCCAAGTTTTGCCCAAACTCATGGGCTCTGAATTAGGTCGTTCTGACCCATTTATGATTACAAACAGGGATGTTCGTGGGGGGTAAATTGGGTAGTTTAACTGTAGGGGCTTCATTTAGGGGTTTGCTAGAAATTAGTGGGGAATAATAGGTGAGTTAATTTAATATGCACTAAGCTAATGGACAATTAAAAATTGGAAAAAGGCACTTGTTGTGAGGGCACGCCTGGATTAAAATACAGATTGCCCATACCAGTTGAACTAAAATAATGGAGAATGGGAGTAATAGGGAACTGACACTCTATTTTAATGTCTTGAGAAGTGGGAAAATCAGAGAGTGATGGGGGATTTATTTTCTTAATGGTTTAAGTGCTCTTAAGGGCGGGAAAGGGGTTGAGTTTGGGTATAAAAGCAGAAGTATAGGGGGGAGAGCTAGACACTCAGATTCAAACATTCAGACCCTGAGGAGAGACTTTGAGAGTGAGACAAATAGAAATATACATACTGGTATTCTGAGACTCACTGATAGATTGAGAGAGTTGGTGAGATTAAAACAAAAACACTGTTTCATTGCTCTTGCTTGATATTTTTGTGAAATCACTCTAGTCCTAGAGCACTTTGGATACATCTGAGGTTTAGAAGAGGGATTGAGTCTGGTTTTAAAGACTGATTTTGTAGTTTTCGGGTTATACTCAAGTGAATTGTTCTAGTAGACTAGTCGAGTTTTGTTTTCTGGTTTTTTTTTAAATTGGTGCTGGATCATTTTCCTGCTGTTGATCTCTGCTTGTTGTTGTTGATAACCTTTAACATTTGTTCTTTATTTCCAGGTATTTTCTGTTTCTCTAACTGATAAATGCAAATCTGGAGCTGTAATGGCCCGAATCTTCATGAATGCATGACCATTTTTTAGTTTTCATATCAATTGCTTTCTTGGAATTTCTGAAATCAGTAGCATGGTGTGATGATGTTTAAATTGGTTAGTTTATTTTAGCATAGTAGTATTTTAGGAATGCTCTTTACTTTTCTGTCTTGTTGAAAGCATGAGGTTTGGTCTGTGGATATGTAAATAGCTCCAGACATTTGAAACATATATATACATGGACTGTTAACCATGTTATTCATTTTTTGGTTTTGAGACTATTTAGCCATAGCAGGGTATGAGTAGACTGGTTGTATATATTGTTGAAGGCTTAGAGAACGCATTAGTCGTCAGGTTTGACTGATCGAACATTAGAAAGAATCAGCATGTATGTAAAAGTAGGATTCTATGTTTTCTTTATGTGCATATGGGATCAGGAAATTACAAAATGTTAGTGATATACATGTTAAAATTGGGACTAGATGATGATTGCATAGGTTTGCTCAATTAGGTGACAAAATCAGTGTTTAAACGGGGATTGGGAACTGACATCAACGTTTAGTGTAAGATGCTTTTCATGTATAAATGATGAATAGCATAGTAGGCATATCTATTTATGTATTAATTTGCTCCTATTAGGGTTCGATCTCAAGTTAAAATTCCAGTAGTTTATTGGTCTGTGATTAAACATTAATTTGTTGAATGGTTTTGGTAGTGGACTCACAATGCTTGGGCTTAGGGGTTTGTTTTCGTAAGTTTTGGGCCATTGGCCCACTTGGCTTAAAATCTGCGCTAGATTATAAATTGGTCCAGCTTTAATAAATTATAGGAGTTGTAACTCTGGGGTTTGAATTGAAGGGTGAGGACTTTTAATCCTTTAACATGATCGGGCCTTAGAAGTGTTGGCCCAGGAGAAGCCCTTTGTGATCTCACGGGGATTCGGATTTTTGGCTCACTTGGAGCCCAGCGATATAAATACCAGGTCTTCAGCATTTCTTGAACAAATAGCAGTAGATGAGTTCATTTGGGTCTAAGTACCAGGCCAGTTTATTTTACAAAAGGCACACCTCTCATGTGAACTGGATCCATTTTGAGCCCGGGATTGAACTAATAATTGATCTAGTAACAATTAAAATATCGTGAGCCATGGGCCTTTCAAGTTATGTAGCAAACTTGAGCTAAGGTTTTCTCCGATAATGGAGACTCCCTTGGTCGAGTTTGGACTTGATCTTAAGGCCCGAATTTCATTGAATGCTTTTAATAATAGCTAATTAATAATAATAAATAGTGCTATGTAATTAAGTTTTCTTTAGAGACAATTCTTATAGATAATATTAGTTCATCTTTAGGATGTCCTTTTTAAAATAAATTGAGGTGCGCAGCGCCAAATCAAATTGTAAATTGCATGGCCCTCTTTAATTGTGCATTTAAAATACTTAGAACTCGACGCGTGCCATTTAGCTAATTTTTATGGCCCTCGCAAAGTTAACAACGCGTTAGTTGTTTTAGGCGCATCGCTTAATAATTTCACATTCCTAAACTCGGGTGTGCATCTCATGTGACCCAAATCCAAATCCCAAAACGTTGAATAAGATGTGTTCCGGATTGCAGGTGCATTTCATGTGATGCGGTCCAAAGACATGTTTTAAACGACGTTCAACTTTCTTTGAAAATTAAATGAAAGCAGTTAAAAGTTAAAATCTGCACATAGGTTCAAAAATGTATTAAAACCAGATAATTAAGCCGAATATGACAGTTGAGCGACCGTGCTAGAACCACGGAACCTGGGAATGCCTAACACCTTCTCTCGGGTTAACAAAATTTCTTACTCGGATTTCTGGTTCGCGGACTGTTAAACAGATTCAATATTTTCCTCGATTCAGGATTCAACCGGTGACTTGGGACACTATAAAACTCCCAAGTGGCGATTCTGAATCTTTTAATAAATAAATCCCGTTTCGGTTGTCCTTTTATTTGAAAAAACTCCCTTTAGTATACCCTTTCCGGGGGTGTAGCTAAAAAGGAGGTGTGACAGGGAGTATAAGAGTAGCATGGCATGAAAAATCAATGAACCGGGTCTCATACTGAGTGACTGTTATAGAGCCCTGCTGGAGGCACTCGAACTGCCTGCGAAGAGCCTCTCGCTGAGTAACTGGGAGAAACTTCGCCAAAAACAACTCTGCAAATTGGTCCCAAGTCAATGATGGTGACCCTGCTGGTCTAGATAAACAATAGTCACTCCACCAAGTCTTGGCGGATCCTGCTAGTCGAAAAGTGGTGAAGTCGACCCCATTGGTCTCCACAATACCCACAGTCTCAAGGATCTCATGGCAGCTAAATAAGAAATCATGTGGATCCTCTGAAGAAGTACCGCTGAATGTGGTGGTGAAGAGCTTGGAAAACCTATCAAGCCTCCACAAAGCATCTGAAGAAATAGCCGCTCCATCGCCGACCTGGGTCATAATACCCGTCTGAACTGCCACAGCTGGTTGAACCACTGGAACCTGAGCCTGGGGAGCTACCTGCTCCGGAGTACGTGTAGTAGGAGTCTAAACTCCTCCTCCAGCCTGAGAAGTGGCTGGTGCTACTGGAAACAAACCCACTCTAGTGACGCCATCCATAAAGCCTGCCAGTCTGACCAAAGCAGCCTGAAGATCTGGGGTGACTATGAACCCCTCTGTGACCTGAGCTGGGCCCACCGGAGCTGCTGGGGCTGGAACCTCCTCATCGTAATCAATATGAGACTCCACCTCTAGGACTACTACCCGAGACTGAGCCCTGCCCCTACCTCGTCCTCTGGAACAGCCTCGGCCTCGCCCTCTGCCACTCGTAGGAGCTGATGTTGGGGGCTCGGGCTGCTTCGCGGTAGAAGAGGAAGCACGTGTTCTCGCCATCTGCGAAAGGATAGAGTAGAAACACCATCAGTATTTAAGAAACAGAATCGCACGACAATAAAGAATAAATGTGAAATTTTTCCTAACTCCGTAGCCTCTGGGGATAAATATAGACGTCTCCGTACTGATCCCTCAGACTCTACCAAGTTTGTTCGTGAGTTGTGAGACCTATGTAATCTAGTGCACTGATACCAATTTGTCACGACCCGGATTTCCACCATCGGGAGTTGTGATGGCGCCTACTAATTAGAGCCAGGAAAGCCAATTAATTTAATACTTCTCTTAACAACATCAACAATATAAAGAAAGACGAGACAATTAATATAAAAGCTGAAGTCTCAAAATACATCTCTATCCAGAAATGGTGTCACTAACTCACGAACTTCTACATAATGCTAAATACAAAGTCTGAATAAAAGTACAATACTGTCTGATTCGATACAAAGGAAATCAAACGAAAAACAAAAGATAAGAGAGACTCCGGGCCATACGGACGTCAGCAAGGCTACCTCGGGAATCTCTGTTCTGGAGTCAGCTCCTAATGCTCCTATTGCTGTACAAAAGCTCCTGGTCCAGTACTGAGATCTGTGCAAAAGAATGTGCAGAGTGTAGCATCAGCACAACCGACCCCATGTGCTGGTAAGTGTCTGGCCTAACTCCGGGAAAGTAGTGACGAGGCTAGACAGGACTACCAATCAAGTTGTGCAGATATATATATATATACAAGTACTACACAATAACAGCGGACAGTAATAATTAAGACTAGGAGGGAACATGCTTTTGGGTATAACAGATAAAATAGATCGGTAGGAATAAATAAGGAAAAACTACAACTGATCCCTTCTTACACAGAATACGTGGTTAGCGTGCCACACGATCCCATTTCAAGATATATAAGTGGTCGGCGTGCCACACGATCCCATTTTATAATATATATATAAGTGATCGGCGTGCCACATGATCCCATTTCATAATATATAAGTGGTCGGCATGCCACACGATCCTATTCCATAATATATAATAGTTTCCCGGCAAGGGAACAAGTATCAATTCAACTATCCCAGCAAGGGAGAATACAAGTAAACAGTTAATTCCCGGCAAGGGAGTAACAACAATAACTTACACATCCCGACAAGGGAATCATTTCATCTCTTTCTCTTTCGTTCGTTTCTTACTTCCTAACCATGTCATCATTCGAGCCAATGCTCCAAGGAGTTTACAAACCATATTTCCTCTTCATACTCTTCACGTTATATGGAAATCATCAATCAAACAAGGAAGAGTCACTACAGAATCCCAAATAAGCACAAATAAGGACTCACAGTCATGCTAGACACCGGTGTATAGATACTCGTCACCATGCCTATACACCGTACTCAACATTTAGCAATTAGCAAATGATACTCTAATCCTATTCCCTCAAGTCAAAGTTAGATCAAACACTTACCTCGAATGCTCCAAAGTCAACTCAAGCCTCTAGTATAGCTTTACCCCTCGAATTCGGCTCCAACTCAGTCAAATCTATGAAATAATGACTTTACAATATTAATAATAGCTAAACAAACTAAACCCAATGCCTAAATATGAATTTCTAAGCCTTCTTCCCAAAATTTGAAAAATCGACGTCGAGCCCGCTTGGTCAAAATACGAGGTTCGAACCAATTCCATGTTATCCATTCTCCCACGAGCCTAGATATACAATTTGTTTTCAAATTCGACCCCAAAACGAGGTCTAAATAAAAGAAAATCGAAAAGCCCTAGCTCTAGCCTTTTCTCCCAATTTCAACTCTAGATTACATGATCTAGGTTTAGAAACTCACCAATTAATGAAGGAAGATGAAGGAAATGAGTGGGAATTTACTTATCCAAGAAGCTTTGGTGAAGAAGTGCTCAAATATTTGCTCAAGAGTTGTGGAGAAGAAGAACTCCTATGAAATATGGACTAAATCCCGTCACTGTTCTGTTTTTAGGCATTTAAAATAACTGGGCAAAAATGCTCTATGCTATCGCGGGCAAGTGATGCAATCGCATAGAGGAAAGGTTGCTTCGTCACTGCGATCGCGAGGGGTACAATGCAATCACGTAGAAGGGGCAAACTGACTATTGTGATCGCATAGAGACAAATTTCGGGAATCTAAGACCTACAGAGTGCGAACGCGGAAGGGGGTATGCGTTCGCATAGAACAAACTGGGCTCTTGAAGATTTACACTATGCGATAGCGGGGAAGGTTATGCGATCGTATAGAACAAAGAACTGGGCAACAGCCTAAGTCCAAATCATCTCGAAACACCTCAAAATCACTCCCGAGCCCTCGGGGCTTCTAACCAAGAGCACACACTAACTCAACAACATCTTACGAACTTAGCCGAGTGATCAAATTGCCAAAATAACAACATAAACGAGGAATCAAACCTCAAAATCATCACTTTTCATTCAAACTTCTTAAACTTTCAAACTTAGAGATTTAGGTCCGAAACACGTCAAATGACATCCGAATTCGACCAAATTACACCGAAATATCTTAAACCATATATAAGATATGTACCGGGTGCCGGAACTAAAATACGGGCCTGATACCAATGCTTTCTAATCCATATTTATTTTAAATTTTCATAATCATTTCAGAAAAAGAATTTCTTTCAAAAATTCATTCCTCGGGCTCGGGACCTCGGATTTTTATTACGGGCATACGCCCGAGTCCCATATTTTTCTACGGGCCCTCCGGGACCGTCAAATCACGGGTCCGGTTCCGGGGCCGGATCCGTTTACCCATAATATTGACCAAAGTCAACTTTAATCATATTAATATCAAAATTCACCAATGTTTACATAGAATTCATATTTAAGCTTTCCGGCTACGCGCCCGGACTGCACACGAAAATTGAGTCGACTAAAAGTGAGGATTTCAAGGCCTCGGAAGTACGAAAAAGGGAGAAAACAGGTGATGACCCTTTAGTTCGTCACATTTTCCTAGTCATAGCACTTTTTCTATGCTTGTTTCTATTGCTTTATGTAGCTAATAAATGAGTTTTTAGTGGTTATACATAAATAAATTAGATTCTCTACTTTTCATCCTTGTTGTGTGCTTGTCACCCAAAATCACGATAAAAGAGCTCTGTTTTCAAATAGATTTGTTCAAAAATAATGAAAATCATATTAGTAAGAATATAGGTTGATGTGTCTTTGATTGGCTTTCTCCAAAAATGTATGTATGGTTTTCCAAAGGGAAGGAATGATGGTAGTTTTTAGTTGATTATTTTATTTAGTTGGTCAACTTAAAATCCGTCCTTTTTAATTTCTAAATAATTCCATATATTTTTTTTACACCTAGTCCTTTTGAAGAAAAAGGAAAAAAATTTAGACCATAGAGTTCTTTGTCTTGGCCTAGAGTGACAAGAGAGTTGGAGGAGGAAATCCCTTAAAAATAATTTTTGAAGATAGATCTTTGATTTTTACAAATCTAGCTATGATCTATAGAGAAAAATATTCCCTTTAAATTTTATTTTTTTTGAGGCGGGGGCACAGAATTAGGGCAGAGCCGCAAAAGAAAGAAAAAGAGAAGAAGGACCAGAAAAGAATTGACATGCCTATCATTATTATTGATCTTAAGTAAAAAAAAAAATATCTTTTTATTAAATCTAAACAACTAAATAAAAACTCAATTTTTTTAATTAAAAATTTCCTCCCTTTCATTTGGAATAATATCCATGATGCCATTTTTTTTCCCTTTTCATTTATGCCGGGTTTAACCTTTGCTTTAAGACTCGTATATATCATCGATTTTTCCCATGTAATTTCCAAAAAAAAAAAATAATAATAATAATAATAATAATTAAAAAAAAAAAACATCTTGCATCTTTAAAGAAGCTTTTTTGTTGTAATATTTTTCATTAACATATGTTATTTCACCCTTTTGACAGAGCACGTTGAATTAAAAATTATTTCAAATAATTGTTTTCTCAATTTGAAAGAAAAAAAATTGGATCTATTTTAATAACTACTTGCCAAATATTATTTTGCATTTCGGCTTAACCCTGATGGTCATTTAATTACTTCCTCTACTTTAATTAAGACAATAAGCAGTTTTCAGAATATTTGGAAAAAAGAAGTAAGTGCTACAATTATCTTATCCAAAAAACTAACATAAAATGTGGATTCTCTTTAAATTTAGAGAAAGAAAATATAGTCTTTACTTGTCTTCAAAATGGTATTAATGGTTTTGACTAGGATTAGTGGTTGTAACATTTTATTGTATGGAAATAAAAGGATGTGTTTATCTAAAATGGTACAGAAAAGAAAGAATAAGATGTTTAAGAGATCAGATTTTAATTAGCATAGCAAAATATGATATAAAAAGGGTTTGTTATCCTTTTCTGCCTTTCAGAACTTCCGACACTCAAAGTCAATACCTAAATATTGAGTTAGGGTTATATTTAGATACTTAAGATTGAAAAAAAACACCACTGTAATATAATTCATAAAATGCTAATATTATATTAGGTAAAATTTCTTTCTAGAAGATGGAGATTTAGGTAACACCTATTTCTGACAAGTTACATATTTTGTCGATTTGTAATTCATTGAAGATTCAACACATTATATGCATTATGTCGTCTTATCATCTAATAACCATTTGTACTTTTGTTTCGTAATTAAGACTCTTGAATTCTATCAGACGATGATATATATATTATACATGTAATAAGACGTGGATTTCATAAAACATTCAATTAATATTTTAATATTCAATTTGATTAGAGAATAATAAATAGTTAATAAATATGTCCCTCTTTGAAAAATCTTCTAAACATATTAGAATCTTCATGAAATAAAACTATATCAAACTTTTGTGCCTATTTTATCTTGCTTCTAATAATATCTTTATTTAGTGTTTGCTTAATTTTATCAAGTTATTTGAATAAATAGGAATAAATTCTTAGCTTTAACAATCCTTCACTATTCTAGTTACAAATTTATCCTAAATAATTCATCGATTTTTTTTTTTGAACTAGTACCTGTCTAATTAATTGCACACATTGCTTACAATATAAGTTGATCAATTTGTGTTATTTGGAGTTCGTTCGATAAATAAAATATAGCATTATAGCATGAATAATTAAAATTATACGAGAAATAAACAGACCCTCACGCTTATATATAATTGAAGAATAACCTAAATAGCAGTTCAGCCAATTATTTAAACTAAAACTAGTCGGAGGATATTTAATAGATGTATAATTCATGTATAATATGTGTATAGCCACGTATAATCAGTGTATAATCTATGTATACCAGTTAGAAAATTAATGTAAACAGTGAATCTGGGTGTCTATTTAGGTAAAGATGAAAATTTTGTGTATGCTTTCGTTCCTTGTTCTTCACTGACTTTTAAATGCATTGATACAGTTACAACGGTAGGTGCTGCCGAAATGGCTATTAATATGTTGTCCAAAGGCAACGAAAGATATGATGTTATGATAATTAATGCATATTCACCTGATTTGCTTTCCACTAGGCTTTGGGTCAAGCAGTGGCGTTGGACATCATTTCGATCCGTGAGTATTTCAATATGTAACTCTATTTTTATAGTGAATAAATTTTAGTTACTTTAACGTAACAAAATTATAATGCAATTGTCTGTGATGATAACAATCCTCTCTTAGAAAAGAAGGCTTTTGGACGTTGGAGCTTACCTCTATTTGAGAAAACCACTTCAAGTGGAAATGGTGAAATACTTGTTGCAGTTTGTACTGAAGGAAAAGCTACAGAGGGAAAAAGTGAAGAAAATTTTAGAAAATGGAGAGAATATGATCATCAACATTGTTGATGATGATGAAACTAGTGAAAATGTTGGTGATGAACAAGGAGAGAAGAGTAGGGGTAATGATGAGGAATAGAATAACAATAATGAGGTTGAAAACAGTGAATCAAATGGAAAATACAAGCTGAGGAAAAAAAGAGATAGGAAAAGAACAAAAGAGGCTAATCAAGGAGACAGTCCGAGCCGTGGAATCAGCCAGTGAAGCTTGCATGGGTAGACTGTCTGCATCACACCCCTTGGGGCGCGGCCCTCCTCGGGTGCTTCGTGAATGCAGGATGCTTCGTGCACCGGGTTACTCTTTTTATATTTTAAGCGACCACATGGTGTAAATATGAACAGTTACCTATCATTAAGTTTTAGGTTACTAACTAAAAAAAGGTTAGCCCGGGCAGGAGGCTGTTTTCATGGCTCGAACCCGTGACCTCCTATTTTCAGGTTACTAACTAATGTTACTAATTGCTTTTTCTCTTTCAACACCTATCAGAAATGTCGCAACAACAATTGGAGAGCTCCAAAAGAGAGAAAATCTTCTCGTAACTCATCAGGTCATGGCTCTTCCAGTGGTTCTCAACAACAAAGTGGCCACAAAAATTTTGGTTCAGTGCCTCGTATCCAACCAAATATCGTCATAAATCTGCAACAGCAGCAACGTGACCAAGAAATTAACCAAATAAGTCCTCCTGAGTTTTAGTTTCCACCACTGAATAACAGTAACATTATTGCTAGAGGAGAGAGTTCAACTCAACAGGAACAAGCTTATCACCCACAACTTCCTTATGTTGAACCGCAATACCTTAGCATTGGTAGCCCATATAATAACCCAAATTTTACCCAAAATAATGCTGGTGGTTTTGTGCAACAACAACAACATGGATCTTTTGTTGGAATGATGGGCCAAGGACATGGCCCAATAATTTGGGTCACTATTTACAGACCTGGGTTTTCAATTAATAATGGGCTGGATCAGCATGCTAAAAATAGCTACAACATTAATGTCAATGCGGTCCATTTGGGATACTCGGGTAGCCCAATGATTTCAGATATGAATGGAAATGTAATAATGAATGGGCTAGGCTTTGCAGCAGCAACAACAAATGCTAATTTCCAACAACAATATAGTCAGCCCAACATGACTGAGCCCAGTAATTTTGCGGCCCCATCAAATGTGAGTGGTTCTGAAGGAACTGATTCAAATGAGGGACAAAACTGTGATCACTATTTTTTTTTATGATTAAAGAGAATTATAATCCATGGGAAATCTGAAAATGACAGTTTAATCTTCATCCTCGATGATCTTCGTGGCAAGACCTTTCAATCCCTCTTCTGGGATTTCTGCAACAGTAACCAGAGAGTAGAACTCCTCCTTTGCGTCCAGGAATATGGACTCTGACACGCCTTGGAACACTTCCGATGCGCTTGCTCCAGATCTGCTTGTTCAGCTTCACGTCCACTTTGACATTCTTTGTGCCCATAGCTTTCTCGGCAAACTTTTGGATCTCCTTGATAGCTGTAGGGGCCTTCTTCTTGAATGTGCAGCTATGCAAACGCTTGTGGAGATTAATGGTTTACTCTCTGGTAACCACTTCTTATTTTCTTCCTTATATTTTTTCCACCATTTTATTTCCCCTTTTTACTTCGACAAACTTACCGTTCAAGGGTTTGAAGGAGGGAGGCGGGGGTGATCACTATTTCGATTTCAATTGTTAGGAACCAGAATTCACAACACAGAATAAATGAGGAAACTGATGAATTTAATTCATCAACTCAAAGATTCAACCATTACAATAACAATAATAAGAACTAAGAAGGAGATATAGAGAAGAAGGATAGAGAGAGCCGTGGCTCAACAGAAAAAGAGAGAGAGTCCAGAGGGAGAAGCAAGAAAACAGAGACGAAGGGAAGAGTTCTCAACAATAAGCTTGAGATCTCTGTGGCCAAAGGTGAAGAGATGGTTATAACATTATGGTGCTTTCTTAGAACCATAATGTACCACGCTTTGTCTGCCTTTTCCTTTATCATCCTTATTCCCAAAACATTGGTTGGTACATTAAGACCCCTACTTCTCGATATTGAGGTAATACAAAGTCATGTGGAGATAATGCAGCAGCAGATGCAATATTGATCGCTGAATCCCAAATTAGCATGGCCCAATTGCTTGTCCTCGGCCCAATAGCTCTTCTTAGCCCAATAGCTATTTGTGTGTTGATTTTCTTATTGGGTTGGGGTTGATTCATAACAATACCTCCGTCCTCAATAAGAACCTTGTCCTCAAGGTTCGACACAAGAAATCCTTCAATAAAGGATAATGGTAAGCTAGTTATAGCTAGATAAACATTCACATGTATAAGGCCTGGCTGGACAATCCACTTGCATATCCAAAAGAAATCAGCAGCCCCATGTGTACCAGCTATCCTAGTGCGGAAAATGATATTTACTGCAGCGGCATCAATAACTAACACGAGCCTTGGTATACATATTTCTATGGCGATCTCCTCTCTATCACATGTAGGAAGGATAACAAGATCACCCTCTATAACAAAGGCAAGATGTGCCTCTAGCAAGGCAACAAATATTGGGCAGTTTCTTTGGCTGCCCTTTTCTCCAGTATGTCAGCCCATAGGTCCATTGTGATTAGTTGTTCAATTGCTCTCCTACTCAAAGTGCTGAAACGCCCCGCCATAGACTCATCTACGCCATTAAATTCAGGACGAAGCTCTAGAGTTTCAAACCTCCCCAAACAAAGAGTGGAGTCAATATTTCTACTCCCTTTTATTTTTCTCTGCAACTCACCTAGTGCACCATTAACTCTAATGCTACCTATAGAATGTGATTCAATAATGGAATAAAAACCAAAACATGACAAGCCATATTCTAACTTGGTAAATTCATTAATAGTGGCTTTCCAATCTTGAAGATCAAGGGTATCAACAGAAAGAGGTGCATTGTATATAAATAGAGTAGCTATGGCATTCAAGGTTTCTTCAAAGACACCATCTATGACTTCAAGAATTGGTACATCCAAAGGGTCTCCTCCCAGATCTAAGACTACATGCATTTCAAAAGTAACTTGGGCTCTCGGATTTACCCTCGTTTTCTCAGCTATGACAATTTGAAGGACTTGTGCAGTCCCTTTTCTGTGAAATTTTCTAACAACATTTAGAACTAAACCAAGCGTTTGAGCATTGAACTCAGTTTGTTGGCCTAGTAAAATAGCAAGCGCAATAATGATGATGCAACGAGTGCCCTATGGAATCCCACACTTGAGTCATAGAGTTAGCATATGCGAAGAAGAAAAACATGCAAGTAGATTCCATCAATAGTAGTGGCTCCATATTGACTGTATAACCCATTCGGTACTTGGACTTGAAATGTATTCCTGGATTAAATGGAAATTGAGTCGAAAGAAGTTGGTCAATAAAAGTGGTTTTAGTACGACAAGACGATTTCTCTGGAATTTCCTTGAAATTAACCACAACTATGGTCAGATAATCCTTACAAATGTTGTCGCATTTCGTTGAGAAATCAGTATGTGGTATACTCACCACCATTAGAATACCTTCATCTTTTCCATGCTCAACATCAAGTATTGTTTCATTTGAAGGCATTTCACCTGGTGAAATCTCATTCTCATTCTCCGTAAAAAAGTTAGCAAGATATATAGGCCATCCCAGGTCTCACAATCAATGTGTTGTTCACTAGAGCCACGATCAAGAGAAGATGCAGTAACATACCTCTCTGACATATCGCTATGAACACTTTTATCAAACTGTTGGACTTCGATGCTTGTAGGACCTGTAGCTTCTAAATCAGGCATGTCGATTGGAGCATCTGGTTGTACGTCGACAAATAAATTGGGGCCACAGCTATATAACATTGCACCGAACATCTTAGGTGACTGATAATCGTCCAACTCGGGTACAAAGTGAGAGACATAAGCGTTTGTTTCTATGCTTTGGCACGTTGTTGTAACAGAAGAATATTCCTCTTCTGTTCTGGCGCAAAGTCCATGTGCCCTTTCATCAAACACATGTTTGGCCTCTGAGTTACCAACTTTGAATGCAAATTCTAACTCATAGAAGTTGGAATTATGGCGTAATACCTGAGACTCAGACGAATTCAAAGTAGAGTGGCTAATGCAGCTATGATACGCCAAGGATGAATCGGAAAGCCTCCTTTTTGAGTCTATGACAGGTAGTTTCCGAAATCGCAAAAATAATTTCTCCTTGAAATGGTTCCAATCATAGAATTGTTTGTTGTGAAAGAGCCAATCAAACCAACTGAGGGCATCAACTTCCAGGTAAAAATATGGAAGAGGTAACCAATATTCTTCGGAGAAACCCAGAAATTTGAAGTAATGCTCCGCCCGATAAACCCAGCCCTCTGGGTTGCCATTGCTGAACTTATCCAGTATCACCACTGCCATTGGAGTCCAAATCGATGAAAGCACTAATGTTAGGAACCAGAATTTACAACACAGAATAAATGAGGAAACTGATGGATTTAATTCATCAACTCAAAGATTCAACCATTACAATAACAATAAAAAGAACTAAGAAGGAGATATAGAGAAGAAGGATAGAGAGAGCCACAGCTCAACAGAAAGAGAGAGAGAGAGTCCAGAGGGAGAAGCAAGAAAACAGAGACGAAGGGAAGAGTTCTCAACAATAAGTCTGAGATCTCTGTGGCCAAAGGTGAAGATATGGTTATAACATTATGGTGCTTTCTTGGAACCATAATGTACCACGCTTTGTCTGCCTTTTCCTTTATCATCCTTATTCCCAAAACATTGGTTGGTACATTAAGACCCCCGCTTCTCGATATTGAGGTTATACAAAGTCATGTGGAGATAATGCAGCAGCAGATGCAATATTGATGGTTGAATCCCAAATTAGCCTGGCCCAATTGCTTGTCCTCGGCCCAATAGCTCTTCTCAGCCCAATAGCTATTTGTGTGTTGATTTTCTTATTGGATTGGGGTTGATTCATAACATCAATGATATGGATTATCTGTTCCAGAATCTTGGACCTCCGACGTCCAGCCTACCTAATGAACAAGGCACTGAGTTTAGTTCAGTTTACTCCGATGATCAAGTTAGTGCTTCTATCTTATTTTGTTTTTGCTAATATCTAACTTTGCTTATGTCATCACCCTACTATTGACTTATTCGAAATGTGCGTTTGAGTAACAGTAAAGTTATTTCTGTATGACCTATAGGTCACGGTTCGAACTGTAGAAATAACCACTAATACTTACATTAAAGTAGGTTGCCTATGTCAACCCCTGAAATGGGGCTCTTCCCCGTATCATGTTTGAACGCGGATTACCTTGTGCACCGGGTTGCCCTTCTATATGACAAAGGTCATTTTCGGAAAATATTTTTCGTAAAGAAAGTGTTTTATAAAAATTGATAACAATGTCAGCAAATAGGCTAGCTGATTATATTTTTGTAATGACCCAACCTATCATTTTAAGAATTTATACCTCGATCCACTATTAACTGCATTCCCTGTATTTGTTCCTGCAATTGTGAGTTGCCGGGAGGAATTCTTTGGAGTTTTGGGATACTTGGTCCCTAAATGAGAGCTTAAATTTTGAAATTTTGATTGTAGTCTGAACAGTGTGAAAATGGTCTCAGAACAAAATTCTGATGCTTCCGTTAGTTTCTTTTGGGTGATTTCGGGTTTAGGAGCATGTTCAAATTGTGTTATGGAGGTTCGTAGCTAATTTAGGCTTGAAATGCCGAAAGTTGAATTTTAGAAGTTTCCGATTCGATAATGAGATTTGGATCTGAGGGCCGGAATGGAATTTTGAAAGTTGGAGTAGCTTCGTAGTGTTGAATGTGACGCGTGTGCAAAATTTCAGGTCATTCAGACGAGGTTTGATAGACTTTTTGATCGAAAACGTAATTTGATAGTTTTTGGAATTCTTAGGCTTGAATATGATGTAAATTTTGTGTTTTTTGATGTTGTTTTGAGCGTTCAGAAGATTGGAACAAGTTTGAATGATGTTTCAGGATTGGTTGGCATGTTTGATTGAGGTCCCGGGGGCCTCGGGTGTGATTCGGGGTGGTTTCGGATCATTTCGGGTTGTTTTGCAATAGCTGGAGCTGGTGTCTGGTGTTGTGCTTTGCGTCTGCGAGGTTCCTCTGGCATTCGCGAAGAAGAATTTGGCTTCTGAGAATTTGTTCTTTGCATTCGCGAAGAGAGCCTCACGTTCGCGAAGGAGGATTTTGCATCTGGGATTTTGTTCTTCGCGTTCGCGAATAGTGCCTCGCGTTCACGAAGAAAAAGAAATTGTGTTGTGTAGGTCTTACTTTGGAGGCTCATATCTCTCAATCGACAATTTATAAGGATGATTCAAAAACAAATTTTGTAGCCCTTTGAATCTAGTTTTCAGAAACATATTATAATAGTGATTTGGAGTTGTGTGTAAAATGTTATGAACATTACACTAGAGGCTGTCCGGGCAGATTTTGGAAAATGAATTTTTGGAACTTTGTTCTTGGCGAACGCGAGAGGAGGACCGCGAACACGATGAACAAATACCTGGGCAGCAGAATAAAGTCCAAAATTCGTCCCATTTTCTATTTTTGACGATTTGGAGCTCGGGTGAGGCGATATTTCGAGAGATTTTCAAGAAAAACATCGGGGTAAGTGTTCTTCACTCAATTTTTTTAGATTACTCGAATCCATCGTTGTTTTTAACATTTAATTGGTGATTTAAGTTGGTAAAATCTTGAAAACCCTCTTGGTTTAAATTGAAGATTTGAGGGTTGAGTTGATGTCAGAATTCGATAATTTTTATATGGTTGAACTCGTATCGGAATGGGTTGTCGGATTTTATGAGTTTCATCGGATTCTGAGACGTGGTCCCCACGGGAAATTTTGAGCAAATTTTCGGATTTAATTTGGAAAATGTGTAAATTTATATGGAATTAATTCGTACGATTTATATTGAGTATATTGAATTATTATGAATAGATTTGAAGCTTCAGACGAATTCGTAGGGCAAAGGCTTGTTAGAATTTGGAATTAATTGCAAAACGAGGTAAGTGTTTGTTCTAACCTTAGCTTGAGGGATTAGGAGTTGAGTCTTTTCTGTTATGTGCTAATTGTGAGTACGACGTGTAGGCATGGTAACGAGTATCTATACGTTGGTGTCTAACATGACTGTGAGTCTTATAATGTGAAATTCATGATTATGCTGAATAACCTATGCTTTAAAGATAATTTCTACTTGTTGTGGAAAGTTCATGAATTAATTGTGATTCTTGAACATCGAGGAGCAATGGCTAAAGTTATATTATGAACTTGTGAAAGCAAGTGGGTTGATTGAACCCTTGGAGCGTTGACTCAAATTACAATACGAATTGTGAAAAGTTTATGAGATAGTCGCACACTTTGGAGCATTGGCTTAAGTGTTAGAGTGAGTTATGAAATTAAAGTGGAAGAAAGAGAAAAAGGTATAAATTGTTCCCTTGCCGGGAAGTTGATATTATTGATTGTTGTTCCCTTGCCGCGAAGCTGATATAATTGATTGTTGTTCCCTTGCCAGGAAGTTGATATAATTGATTGTTGTTCCCTTGCCGGGAAGTTGATATTATTGATTGTTGTTCCCTTGCTGGGAAGTTGATATTATTGATTGCCAGGAAGTGGATATTATTGATTGTTGTTCCCTTGCTGGGAAGTTGGTATTATTGATTGTTGTTCCCTTGCCAGGATTTAAATACTTGATTGTTGTTCCCTTGCCGGGATTCCGATTTTAATCTTGTTTATCCCCTCGCACCATTGTTTGTGATTATTGTTTGGGTGAGGAAGAAAGTACGAAGCGTAATGTCGTGCATTGTTATTTGTGAGGAAAGAGTGTAAAGCACGAAGGGTAATGCCGTGTATGATTATGATGAAATAATATAAAGCACGAAGGGTGATGTCGTGACGCACGATGTACCATTTCGTGCCTATTATATTAATTTTATGCTAAGGATGAGAGTAAAAATACAAAGGGTGATGCCGTGTAGTCTATATTGATTCTTATGGTGAGGAAGAGTGTAAAAGCACGAAGGGTGATGCCGCGCACTTGTCTTTGATTTTTTTCCAGATTCTAATTGAGTTATGTTGTCCTTACATTCATTTACTGATTTACTGTTTTTACTTGATTTTGTTACGATGTTTCTAGATGCCCTTACCGTTGAGATCCTTTGTGTCGGAATCATAGTGTTTACAATGCCTCACCTTATATTTTTTTATATATTTTCGATACTTCAAATTTCAACAATTGTTACATTTTCACCTCAATTGATTTCTCAACTAAAATTTCCTTAAACCGTTTGAGGTTGCACTTTACTTAAAAAGGAAATTTCTACTAGGTTTCGATTTATTGATTTCTCGTATTGAAGGTAATGATTCATTCGATATTGTACTTTAATTGAAAAGGGTATTTTTCTTTATCAAATCATTTCTAAAAATAATTTCATCTTTTTGTTGATTTTCTAAATGGGTTGGAAGTTGTACTCTACTTTATATTAAGTAAATGAGGGTCTTGTAGCATTCTTAATTGTATTGGGTTGTGGACCCTATGAATTGAGTAACATGAGAATGTTGTTGCGAAATGTGAAATAGAAACATGTAGGCACAAGGTGCCGGAAAAAATATGATGATTTTATTATTGACAGATTATGATATAGGCACGAGGTGCCGGGGAAAATATTATAGTTTCATTTAATGGCGCGTGAGTAGTCCGTGCGATTGTAATATAAATATGGCACGAGATGCCACAAAAATATGAAAGTTGGCTCAGGCCTATATTATTATGATTATAAAATGAGGCGTCACAAAATGACCTGTACTCAAAAGAATTATTTTCGAAAGATGCTTCTTTGAAAGATATTTATTTGAAGGAAATATATTCGAAATATATATTCATTGAAAAGAATATTATCTCAGAGATTATTACTTTATGGATTTAAAGGCAAAAGACTTATATTTGAAGGACTTCATTAATTGATTGTACTTGTATTTATTATTTATTGAAAAACAATTATGTTGTTCTTGTTGTCTGCTATTGATATCACTGGTTGATCATTGTTGCCATCATTGTTATCTGCTTCCTATTATTTTTTACGCTATCTTGCATAGTTTTATTTGTTAGTCTAGTCCTAGCCTCGTCACTACTTCGCCGAGGTTAGGCTAGGCACTTACCAGCACATAGGGTCGGTTGTGCTAACACTACACTTCTATACATTTTTTGTGTGTACAGACCTAGGTATTTGATCAATAGTAGTTATTCCTTGCGGTGGATAGTCAAGGAAAACCTGTTGCTATGATCGCAGGCTTCGGAGTCACCTTCTTATTTTATATTCTCACTACTGTACTTATTCCTTACGATTGTGTTTAGAAATGGTAGCGAAAAACTCTATAGAGCTTTTGACTTGTACTACCAGGTTTTGGGAAAATGTTCATTTTATAAGAATTTTTTTCAGAATAATTTTAGATGTTATTATTCATGGTTGTTATTCCGCAATTATTAGGCTTACTTAGTCCTTAAGACTAGGTGCCATCACGAAACCCAACAGAGGGGAAATTGGGTCGTGATAAGTTGGTATCAGAGCTCTAGATTCATAGGTGCTACAAGTCATTAGCGAGTTTAGTAGAGTCTTATTGATCGGTACAGAGACGTCTGTACTTATCTTTGAGAGGCTACAGAACTAGTATGAAAAATTTCCACTTTATTCATTCCTTATCGTGCGACATTTATTTAGCTTGAAGCATATATCTTATGTTCTTTTGCATCCACTCATGTATGGAATTGCGCACTACACCTATTGTTTGTGATATCGTAAAAGGGTTATAGGAGATCCAGAGTTGCTCAACCATTGTTACCACGTGTCGATCAGAATCGAGGATAAGGAAGTGCAAAGAGATCTTTCAGTTGTGTGCATGGGGGTGCATCAGATATTGACATTTGGTTGATGAGTATAGTCTTAAAAAGGTTTAATTTGTTGCCTAGTCATCACATGTGGATGTAGATCTAAGCGTAATTGGTCGTATTAGAGGTTATGTGTTTCATATGGGATTTCTATATAGCGAATGGTATTCACTGGCAAGCCGAGTCACTGGAGGAAGTGAGTTTGACTGTCATGAGGATGACAAATGCCAAGTAAATGGCATTAGGTGTCTTATGACTGGTGTCGTACGAGCAATAAGGGTTAGTATCGTGGATCGTCGAAAATATATCCTATGATTTCGCACCAAGTGGGGGGAGTCTACTATCAACGATCAGATTGCGGGGTCATGTGTTATATTAGTTTTGGCTTGAGCTGTATATATGTGGTATTGAAAGGTTTGTCGAAACTTGTATATGATTAAGAGCTGAGATTTGAATGGGATGATGATGGGACTTTTGTTATTCTCGCGTCCTTAATAATTCTACATTTCCGTATCAGCAAGGTCATAGAAGCAATTTCAGAGTACTCATAGTGCTCCAGTTAATCAGGGCACTCGCGTGGGGTAGTAATCTTTAAATGCACCACTGATATGGGATTTCCTACAATGGATATCCTAGTTATCCAGCACAAGATTCAGTATGAGCAGTTTGACCACATATTGGTTGCTATGAATATGGTGATACTAGGAACATCATGAGAAATTATCCCACACTTAGGAGAAATCTATTCCATCAGAGTACACATGCCACGTACTCCATTATAGTTATTACTCTACTTACACTAACAATTAGGGGTGGAAAAAAATGGGCAGGTGGAGCCTAAGAGGTGGAGGCCCGACCCATTGATGTATTTGCTATGGTATAGCTGAGGTCGCTATACTAGATGGAGTCATTACAAGTACGAACTCGAGTTATCATAAAGGAACAAAATTTTCGTAACTTGATTCAGTTCTGTGTATCGAGGAAAGTCATCCTAATATGCTCCAATCATGAGTGAGCTTCATAATCTTAAACTTGTTTATGTGAATACATCTGTTGGGAGATTATATGGAGATAGCTATGTCTATCATTATGTGTTGGTCACTAAAAATAGTTGACGGTGAATTTTGTTAATCAATTCGATGAGTTTGATGTAATTCTAAATAATTGATTTCAGTTGTAAATTATATGACCTACCGATATAAGGGATCATTGTATGTTGTGATTTTGTTTAAAGGAATTTTTTTTGAAAGGGGGAAGAAAGGAAATGGAAAATTTTAGTTGGCACAAATGTGCAAAATACTTGTAATTCAGTGTTGAGGATGATATCCTCACATTTTTATAAGATATGAAATGTTTAAACCGGGCTACAAGCTGCGGCGGATGTTTTATAAAGATGAGGTCCTTGTGGTGAAAAATTATGTGTTTAAAATTCTCCCTTGTGAAATTAAAAATTTGTACTATAGTACTTGTAGGGAGTCATGCCTATGAGGCTTATTTGAAAAATTCTTGTATGAATATCTCTGTGCATAATTTGCCAATTTGTATTGTAACTATTGAGTTTAGCCCACAAGATAAGTGCCCGGGTGGCGTTAAATGCGACTCGTTAATTCAGGTAATTAATTACGAGGTCTTCATGTCTCGTTGTTAAAAAATGGAGGTTTGAAATGAGATTTTGGTTAACATGAGGTTAATTGGCGATTTTGTAATTGATTATGAACAACTATTAAGACCAAAGATGTGGTTAAGGTCATGCATATGATGTGTGTCATGTCCAGATATCATTATGATAATAGCATACTTGTAATGCGTAGATTAGTGTTATTGATATATACATTGTAGAGCATTGTTGAGTTATGGATGTGTTGTTATGAATTGTTTGGGTGTTACTCTTACAAGTGGATAGTCACAATTATAGGGGAGACTCTACCAAAATTTCGGAAAAATTTGAGAGATAGAAAATTTTGGGATATTGAGATATGCGAAGAAAGAGATGAGTTACATTGTGTATTTGAGGACGAATAACCCTAAGTGGGGGAAAAGGTGAGTGCTATTAAAAGTTGATGTGTGTTGACATGAGAATAATACCGTGAGGTGATGGGAAAATTTGGACCATTTTGAAAATGTTTGGAGAGTAAGAAATTTGGTCTTAAAGTTTACAAATATATATAAATGCAGTAATCTCAACTGAGATGGTGTTGTCGGGTTATGTCGAATGCGGTAACATGAGATCAACCGAGAGTGTAGGTGTAAAAGTAAAATAATTAATTTGGCAACCTAAGAATAATTCTTAGTACGTTCGAGGACGAACGTCTGTTTAAGAGGTGGAGAATGTAATGACCTGACCTGTCATTTGAAGAATTTATGCCTCGATCCACTATTAACTGCATTCCTGTATTTGTTCCTGCAATTGTGAGTTGCCGAGAGGAATTCATTAGAGTTTCGGAAAGTTTTGGGACACTTGGTCCCTAAATGAGAGCTTAAGGTTTGGAAATTTGATCGTAGTCGGAACATTATGCAGATGGTCTCGGAATGGAATTTTGATGGTTTTGTTAGTTTCGCTGGGTGATTTTGGGTTTAGGAGCTTGTTCAGATTGTGTTTTGGAGGTTCGTAGCTAATTTAGGCTTGAAATGCCGAAAGTTGAATTTTAGAAGTTTTCGGTTCGATAGTGAGATTTTGATCCGAGGGACGGAATGGAATTCCGGAAGTTGGAGTAGCTTTGTAGTGTTGAATGTGACGCGTGTGCAAAATTTCAGGTCATTCGGACGAGGTTTGATAGACTTTTTGATCGAAAACGTAATTTGAGAGTTTTTGGAATTCTTAGGCTTGAATCCGATGTAAAATTTTTGTTTTGATGTCGTTTTGAGCGTTCCGAAGATTGGAAAAAGTTTGAATGATATTTTAGGATTGGTTGGCATATTTGGTTGAGGTCCCGGGGGCCTCGGGTATGATTCGGGGTAGTTTCAGATCATTTCGGGTTGTTTTGCAATAGCTGAAGCTGGTGTCTAGTGTTGTGCTTCGCGTCCGCGAGGGTCCTCTGGCGTTCACGAAGAAGAATTTGGCTTACTCGCGTTCGCGAAGGAGGATTTTGCATCTGGGATTTTGTTCTTCGCGTTCGCGAATAGAGCCTCGCGTTCGCGAAGAAGAAGAAATTTTGGTGCTCAGGTCTTATTTCGGAGGTTCATATCTCTCAATAGACAATGAATTAGGAGATAATTCAAAAAACGAAAATTGTATCCCTTTGAATCTAGTTTGCAGAAACATATTATAATTGTAATGTGGAGTTGCGTGTTATGACCATTACACTAGAGGCTATCCGAGCAGAGTTTGGAAAATGAATTGTTGGAACTTTGTTCTTTGTTCTTCGCGAACGCGAGAGGAGGACCGCGAACGCGAGGAACAAATACTTGGGCAATAGAATAAAGTCCAAACTTCGTCCCATTTTCCATTTTTGACGATTTGGAGCTCGGGTGAGGCGATTTTTCGAGATATTTTCAAGGAAAATATCGAGGTAAGTGTTCTTAACTCAATTTTTCTTAGATTACTCGAATCCATCATTGTTTTCAACATTTAATTGGTGATTTAAGTTGGTAAAATCTTGAAAACCCTCTTGGTTTAAATTGAAGATTTGGGGGTTGAGTTGATGTTGGAATTCGATAATTTTTATATGGTTAAACTCGTATCGGAATGGGTTATCAGATTTTATGAGTTTCATCGGATTCTGAGACATGAGCCCCAAAGGCAATTTTGAGCTAATTTTCGGATTTAATTTGGAAAATGTGTAAATTTATATGGAATTAATTCGTACGATTTGTGTTAGCACGTGATTTTTGCCCCAAGCAAATTATTCAAAAAATATATGCAAAAATAATTTTTGTGTGGAAACTTGTTGATAATTGTGTAGAAATACCATGATTTATTTTTATTTTTGAAAAATAAAGCAAAGAAAATTAAAACAAAACACCATTTTTGTATCAATTAGAAAATACCAAAAATAGAAATTAATTACTCTTTAATTTTAGAAAAATCAGAAAAAATACAAAGAAAATATGAGGAATAATAAATACAGGAGTAATACAAAAATACAGAAAAAATATATATAAATAAAAAATATATAATACGAAAATACAAAAAAATACAAGAAATACAAAATATACCAAATACATAAAGTGGGCAATTCAGTGGCCCAAATAGACCAGGCCCAAAGATGAAAGACCGGCCTGCCTGTATATAAACCAAAACGACACCGTTTTAAAAAAAAATAAATTTGGACCGTTGATCAATTGATCAAACGGCCCAGGAATAGAGGTTGCCTAATAAGTGAAACGACGTCGCTAATCTAAAACAATCAGGATCGTTCGTTTGGTTAATCTAACGGATGAAATGAAAGGCTTCATTTAACCACACGACATCGTGTGATATTAAATAAATCCTGGCCATTCGTTTGATCTAATCCAACGGTTGAGGTGCATCATTACATTTTCAATATATCAATACACCTGATGTGTATTTATCTCATTTCATCCCCTTCGTCTTAGAACCCAAACCCTAGCCGCCTCTCTTCTCCTTCTTCCCTCCACCTGAACCACCGGAACCCTACCGGTGGTTCAGTCCGGTCGTCTTCTCCGTTCACCCTCCACACCACTGAACCCATTCCTCCTCCTCTCTCACCCTATCACCTTAGTTTTGGTCAAAAATCCCTCCTGTGTTTCAAATCTAGAAAAACAATTTGCCACAACCCTAGCCGGCGACCACCACCTTTGAACCACCATCCACCATTAACACCACTGAACCACCATGAACTCCTCTTTCACCCCATCTACCTACTTTACTTCAAATCAGACCCAAACGCGTCGAATATTGAAAAGTATCCCGCTGAAACCCTACTCCGGCGGATACACTTAACCCCAAAACTACCCCCATCAAACCGTAGCCTCCTACCAAGATCTTTATCATAAAAAGAAGACTCAAAGAGTTTGTTTGAAAGTCCAATAGCCAAGAAAAAGGCTTATGGACTCCTGATGCCGGAAAATCAAGAACAAGAAAATAAAATTGAAGAAAAAGAAGAAAAAAGATAGAAAGAAAGAAAAGAAAACACACGAAAAAGCTAAGTACCCAAAAAACCCTAATTTCTCTACTTGCACTTCTGTTTCTCGACTTCTTCTACTCCTTCTGTTTCTGAGCCTTCCTGAGTATAATATGGGTCTATTGCATGCTCAAAGCCCTCTTTGTTTGTACATGGAATCGATTATGGATTCACATGCTATATGTTCTCTTTTCTGATAAAGTTCACTAGTTAAATCACATGCTTTGTAGCCACTTAGGGTTCTTACATGATAGATCTAGATTCTTGATTGAGTGTTCTGTTAATTGGATTCAACCTATTATCAATTTGTTCCTCTGAGTCCTATTAATTGAGTGTTTAATCATAATATGGCTATATATGTAAGACTGTCTAATGCTGGCTATCATTGCAATGTAATTTTGACTTTTGACTTTTCTGAACCTCTTATTAATTAAAGGGTTAATGGGTAATTAGTTTTACATTAGGGCTATATCTGTAAGATTGGCTAAATGTTGGCTATTTCTGCAACTTAGACTTTGATAATTAGTATTAAATTGACTATGATTGAAAGACTATTTAGTAGTGGCTATTTAGGTAATCCAATTTTGACTCTGACCTTTAAAAAAAGGTCTGATTGTTTAAAGGGTTGGTCGGGTAAATAAAAGTAAAAAGACAGGGGTTAAAGGGGAAGGAATAAATGGTATTCTGCAATTAAATAAAAGGGGTAGCGGTATAAAAGGCAAAGCTACCTGGCTCTTATGTAATTAATTGAACAATAAAGGGTATCTTGGGTATACTGAAAGGATAAATAAGTAGAAACTAATAGCAAGTAAGGGTAGTAAAGACATTTAAAGGCAATTGGAATAATGTGGATGCCACTAGAACCTTCTAGCAGGGGTTCTAGTGCATTCACGGTTAAAATGTGTGGATTAAACTGAAAAATAAGTTGAAAGAGCAGGGGTGGGAAATCTGAATATTAATTTCAAATTTCCCTCCCATATTGCTCTATAAATAGGCCTCCTTAGGCCACAATTAAGGAGGTTCAGAATTTTGGGGGTTCGAAAATTAGGTTCTGAAAATTGGAAAGTTTGAGAGGTTCTGAATTCTGAGAGGTTGGAAAAATTTGAGGAGGTTCAGAATTTTGGGGATTTGATTTTTAAGTTTGAGGTTCTTTTGCTGAAAGTTTTTTTTTGGAGTTGGTTTTCTCTTCTGAAAGTTCTTCTGGAGGTTCAGAAGTTTGATAAGTCTGAAAATACATAAAAATTTGTTTTCAATTACTGTTTCATTGGTTTATTTGCAATTCGAGAAGAGAGCTCTTGAGTGCTGGTGTTTTCGTCTACTGTTCTGCATTGTTCGGTTGAAGCTGTTGGTTTTCTATCGTGAATTCAAGTCTGTTGCTGTGATATTGTGGTGTTATTGCTGTTATCACTTGGATTCCTGTCTTTTGCTGATCTTCTTCCTCCTTATTACCTTAGAACTCATCGAGTTTCCTCTCAATTTGACCAGGTACACTCCTGATCTTCGAGGATGTAATTGAAGCTTTGAAGATATGAAATATTCATTAGTTTTTCTATACTTCTGATTCTGTTCATGTTATAGATTTATAATATTTAGATCTATGTAATTCATTAGGATTTTATGTATATTATGGACTTGGACTGTGTAAAATCTGAACTGAAACTAATGATGCTGTAGAATCATTAGTTTAGATGTTAATATAGGATAATACTGAGTAGACTAGTTTAAAAATGATCACCTAAATTGTAGGTTCAAAATTGGTTAAAATCTAATTGAGTACTTATAGATTTTTATTTGCTTTTGAAACTAAGAGATTAATACGAAATATTGAAGTACCTTTATTAGTTAAATCACGAATCAGTAATTGTTAATGAGAAAAACATGAAGTAGTTAGATTTACATTTTCGTTTATGATTCTGAGTTGTTAAATCAGTTTTAAAACTCGTGTTAAGTTCAAAAACCTGGTATGAAACACGAATCAAATATGAATGAAGCAAAATATGTCAACTGAATAGTTAGTTTAGCAATTTCAGATTAACAAGTAAAATCAGATAGTTCTGAACCTGAATGAACACATATCTCTATTAATACCATTAAACTGAGACAATTCGATAGCCAAACATTTATATACGAATAGAAATCGGTGTTAAATTTTAGTTGAGTTCTGAAACTGAAGTGTAATACTCTTGTACATATACAATTAGCTTGGTAAAGAATGTTTAAACCTGTTTTGAACTTGGTTAATAATTTGAACGTAACCGGGCATAAGAAGTTAGATTCAATTGTGATAGCTTCTAAGCCCATAAGAATTGATTCTGTAATTATAAATTGGGCTTCCAGTAGCCCTATGCGCTCTGTGCATTTCTTTTATATTAGCCCAAATTCCAGGCCCAAAACATATAGTGGCCTGGATGTGAGTGAAATATACAACAAAACTACACTATGGTTATGATAATTAGGGAAAAAACAGTGATAGAAAACATAGTACAACTTAGGTTTGACCTTTAAAAAATACAATGAGACGAGCCTCGTTATAAGATAAAATACACGGGGCCCTCAAATAACTGTCATAATATTTTAGACTCGAAAGGACCATTTAACTAATTTCACGGTCTTTCCCAAAGTACTAAGAAATAGATACCGTAGGCACAATTTTAATATACATTCTCAAGTACGGGTGCACATTTATGTGACCCAAATCCTACTCTTAACGGAGTCGAAATGTATCTAAAGCCACAGGCGTACTGGTACGGTGTGGTTAAGGAATGCATTTTCACGACGTTGCAATTCTTTAAAATTGAAAAGCGGAACACTAATGCACATAATTAAAAACGCATAATTGGAATCAGATAAAAGCAAATACAACATTTGAGCGACCGTGCTAGAACCACGAAATTCGGGAGTGCCTAATACCTTCTCCCGGATTAACAGAATTCCTTATCCGGATCTCTAGTTCGCAGACTGTAACAAAGTCAAACTTTCCTCGGTTCGGGATTAAACCGGTGACTTGGGACACCATTATATTCTCAAGTGGCGACTCTGAAAACTTAAATAACTAATCCCGTTCCGGCTGTCCTTAAATTGGAAAAAGTCCTCTACGCCCTCGCGGATAAAGTAGCGTATATAAAAAGGAGGTGTGACAATTTATATTGAGTATACTGAATTATTATGACTAGATTTGAAGCATCAGACGAATTCGCGGGGCAAAGGCTTGTTGGAATTTGGAATTGGTTGCAAAACGAGATAAGTGTTTGGTCTAATCTTAGCTTGAGGGATTAGAAGTTGAATCTTATTTGTTATGTACTAATTGTGAGTACGACGTATAGGCATAGTGACAAGTATCTATACGTTGGTGTCTATCATGACCGTGAGTATTATAATGTGAACTTCGTGATTATGTTGAATAACCTATGCTTTAAAGATGATTTCTACTTGTTGTGGAAAGTTAGTGAATTAATTGTGATTCTTGAACATCGAGGAGAAATGGCTCAAGTTATATTATGAACTTGTGAAAGCAGGCGGGTTGATTGAACCCTTGGAGCGTTGACTCAAATTACACTACGAATTGTGAAAGTTTATGAGATAGTCGCACACGTTGGAGCATTGGCTCAAGTGTTAGAGTGAGTTATGAAATTAAAGTGGAAGAAAAAGAGAAATGTATAAATTATTCCCTTGCCGGGAAGTTGATATTATTGATTGTTGTTCCCTTGCCGGAAAGTTGATATAATTGATTATTGTTCCCTTGCCGGGAAGTTGATATTATTGATTGTAGTTCCCTTGCCGGGAAGTTGATATTATTGATTGTTGTTCCCTTGCCTGGAAGTTGGTATTATTGATTGTTTTTCCCTTGCCGGGATTTAATTACTTGATTGTTGTTCCCTTGCCGGGATTCCTATTTTAATCTTGGTTATCCCCTCGCACCATTGTTTGTGATTGTTGTTTGGGTGAGGAAGAGTGATAAAGCACGAAGGGTGATGTCGTGCATTGTTGTTTGTGAGGAATGAGTGTAAAGCACGAAGGGTGATGCCGTGTATGATTATGATAAAAAAATATAAAGCACGAAGGGTGATGTCGTGCCACACGATGTACCATTCCGTGCCTATTATATTGATTTTATGGTAAGGATGAGAGTAAAAGCACGAAGGGTGATGCCGTGCAGTCTATATTGATTCTTATGGTGAGAACGAGAGTAAAAACACGAAGGGTTATGTCGTGCACTTGTCCTTGATTTTTTTCCAGATTCTAATTGAGTAATGTTGTCCTTACATTCATTTACAGATTTACTATTTTTACTTGATTTTGTTTCGATGTTTTTAGATCCCCTTACGATTGTGATCCTTTGTGTTGGAATCATAGTGTTTACAATACCTCACCTTATATTTTTTTTTTTATATATGTTCGATACTTCAAATTTCAACAATTTTTATATTTTCACCTTAATTGATTTCTCAACTAAATTTTCTTTAAACCGTTTGAGGTTGCACTTTACTTAAAAAGGAAATTTCTACTAGGTTTCTATTTATTGATCTCTCGTATTGAAGGTAATGATTCATTCGATATTGTACTTTTATTGAAAAGTGTATTTTTCTTTATCAAATCATTTCTAAAAATAATTTCATCTTTTCTTGATGATTTCCTAAATGGGTTGGAAGTTGTACTCTACTTTATATTAAGTAAATGAGGGTCTTTGAATATTTTTAATTGTATTGGGTTATGGACCCTATGAATTGAGTAACATGAGAATGTTGTTGCGAAATGTAAGATAGAAACATGTAGGCATAAGTTGCCGGAAAAAATATGACGATTTTATTAATGACAAATTATGATATAGGCACGAGGTGCCGGGGAAAATATTATAGTTTCATTTAATGGCGCGTGAGTTGTCCGTGCGATTGTAATATAAATATGGCCACGAGATGCCGTAAAAATATAAAAGTGGACTGAGGCCTATATTATTATGATTCTGAAATAAGGCGTCACAAGGTGACCTGTACTCAAAATAATTATATTCGAAAGATACTTATTTGAAAGATATTTATTTGAAAGAAATATATTCGAAATATATATTCATTGAAAAGCATATTATCTCAAAGATTATTACTTGAAGGATTTAAAGGCGAAAGACTTATATTTGAAGGACTTCATTAATTGATTGTACTTGTATTTATTATTTATTAAAAAATAATTATGTTGTTGTTGTTATCTGCTATTGATATCACTGGTTGATCATTGTTGTCATCATTGTTATCTGCTTCCTATTATTTTGTACGCTATCTTGCACAGGTTTATTTGGTAGTCTGGTCCTAGCCTCGTCACTACTTCGCCGAGGTTAGGCTAGGCACTTACCAGCACATGGGGTCGGTTGTGCTGATACTACACTTCTGTACATTTTTTTTGTGTACAGACCCGAGTATTTGATCGATAGTAGCTATTCCTTGCGGTGAAGACTCAAGGAAAACCTGTTGCTGTGATCGCAGGCTTCGGAGTCACCTTCTTATTTTATATTCTCACTAATGTACTTATTCCTTACGGTTGTGTTTAGAAATGGTAGCTAAAAACTCTATAGAACTTATGACTTGTACTACAAGGTTTTAGGAAGATGTTCATTGTATAAGAATTCTATTTCAGAATAATTTTAAATGTTATTATTCATGATTTTTATTCCGCAATTATTAGGCTTACCTAGTCCTTAAGACTAGGTGCCATTACGAAACCCAACGGATGGGAAATTGGGTCGTGATAATTTTTTAGTAGTAAAGATGTATAATAATATCTAAATGTTGGTTAAGACTGATATCAAATTGAAGTTGAAATAATGGTAATCAAAAATGAATTCCTCCTAAAGGTGATGAAAGTCATTTCAGAAAAATGAATACCCCAAGTCATTTTCTCCTCTTTTTTCTCCTTTTTGGGTAGAAAATGTTCTCCCTATAAAAATTTCCTCACAATCAATATCAAACACTAAAAACTAAATTATTTACCAAAACTAATTTTTCAGGCTACCAAACAGACTAATCGCTCGTTGATTTAACCTTAAACCAACATATGGCATGATCCGATGCTGTCATTGACAACTTTCAGAAGGGCTTTTTTGCAGTGACAATTCAGTTTTCTGAAGTGCAAATTGCATTTTTCATTTGTTGGAATTTGGAGATTATGTTGTTTGGTATTACTTGGTTTGCAGGAACTATTGGTATTTTGTTTTGTTTTTTGTTTGGAACTAATGGCCGGTATTGGATTACAGGCTTTGGTTGTTTTCTTGATTTGAGATTATTGTTTTTTTTAATATCTCATTGATCATTAAAACCTTTTGGTGAATGATTTATATTATTGGATTGATTATCTGTGGGATTAATTGCATCTTAGTTATGCAATAATGTTTGGTGTTTTCTTTAATCAATGGGATGATGCTTTTTATTACTGCACTCGGCTTTTTCCCCGCACCCAACCAATTTTCTTCGTTACTTGTCTTGTCTACTCTTTTTCTTTAAAGAAAAATTTTAATTTGTATATAAAAAAGTTTAATCATACTCCCTTTTTTGATTGATGCTATTTCCTTCCTCAATCTTGGGTTTGCTCTTTTTAAAGAAGACAATCTCAATTAGTGAATTACAATAATCTCTTTACCTAAATATTTCTCAAAGTCATTTCAATCCATTTCAAATTTTTTCAACGGGTATATTTGATGATTGGAGCTTCAAAATTCATGTTAATTTGAACATTTGATTTTGCTTTAATATAACATTATTATGTTAAAATTTTCTAATCACGTGCTGCACAATTTATGATAGACCCAGGTACTAATACTTAATAGTGAACAAATATATGTTCTAGTTCTTTCATTCCAAGTGATATATAATAGACAATACTGAGAAAAAAACATAATTTTTAAATTGGTCCTCACCCTTTCAATAACACAAGGGATACCACTAGCAAAACACATACAAACTAAACAAAAGGGAGAGAATTAATCAATTTTATAAACACATTTAAGTTAATTGTAGGTTAAATATTCTTAGCTAAATATCACAACGACCAAAATCAAAATTTAGCATTAACTGGGACTAAGAATGTGGATTATTAACCTTGAAATAAGTTGGGTCTATATAGTGAGAGTTTTCTACAATAAGTATGGGTTTGATTTTTGTTAGTCCTTTTCTCCTTCCAAGCTTTGATCTCCTTAATTTTATTAAAAAGAATTGCATTAAGTCAAATAGCACTAAACGTGGAAAAGATTTTATATCGGTACAAGATAATAAGAGGTTCTTTCCACAATATACAAGCTATTGCTAGAATTCGAAATTAGAACTGGAAGCTATTTGTTGGAAAATGCGCCATAATACTTCTACTAGATACAAGTAGAATTTCTTTTCGTAGCAGGGACTTGCACCCTTGCTTATACTTTAGTCAATGTCTAAATTGTTGAATTCATATGAATTCTGTAACAGTTACTAAAAGTTTGAGAGTTGGATCTTAATCCACAAAAATTACTACTTACCTTGGTTTTTCACTCCTTTTTGTTGAAACAAATCAGAAGCCTCTTGAGAGCTACTATCTTGAATATAATAGACCTTCTTCCGCAAAACAGAAAAAAAGAAGATTTGTAATTGATTTTTATGGCCTAATTATTTGTCTGAAACTAAGTACTACTTTTTTCGATCTATAGTAAGTGATTTTTTTAATATTAATTAATAATGAAATTGATCATATTAACCTTTATTATCTTTTTATATAACACTACTAGCGCATACTCTAACACTATTTACTCCAAGGGTCAATGTGAATAACAGATTTCTATAAATGTCAGTATTATCATATATATACATATGAAGGTCTTTGAAAGAAGCTAGGACGTTACATAACCAAAGACTACAGTAATAAAGATAATTTACAAAAATATGACGCATAGAAACCCAGAGATAAACAAATATTTAGCAAGTCAGATTCATCATATAAGAACATATAATCAGTTAAGAGAAAATTCACTGGTATAGTTTTAGAATCTTATTCTAAATAATATGGAATCCAGTACAAAGATTCCCTCATCACAAGTGATTTTCCTAATTAAATAAAGGAGTTGATAAATATCCAAACGTTCATGAGTTCTTTTCCTTTTTCAGTCGTGAATAATGATCTAACAGCTCTACGAGGATGAGCAGATCATTGATTATACAGAGTGGAAAATGTCACCTATACAGATATAGACTAGCAGGCTGTCTTTTTGATAAGCACACCAGCTCTAGATATTGTGGTTTGATAGGAAGAAATTCAATGTCCTGAAAGAGCATGATACAATATGTGGTTGCAAGTCAAAGCAAATATAGGGCCAGTACGATTAACCTGATGAACTCATTGTTGCGTTTTTCTTTAAAAGATGTGAATGGGAAATTGTGACGATCCGGCCCGTCGTCACGTAAGTTACCGCCCGTTTTCCCCAAATTATGTTGTTCTATATTTCAATATCAGTATTTGAGTTGATCGGATAGAATTGAATTGGTTTTAGTTGAAAATGAGGCACATAGTCTCTTAGAAGGAAGCTTGTTTTGAAAAAGTCAACCGGAAGTTGACTATATAGTTAGAGGGCTCGGATGTAAATTCTGGTGATTTGGTTATCTTTGGGCGATGATTTGTGACTGAGGAGTGCGATCGGAATTGCATTTGGAGGTCCGGTGTAGAATTAGGCTTGAATTGGCGAAGTTTGAATTTTGGCGGATTCCGGTTGATAGGTGAGATTTTGATCCGAGGGTCGGAATGGAATTTCGAGAGTTGCAGTAGCTCCGTTAGGTGATTTTGGATATGCGTGCAAAGTTTCAGGTCATTCGGAGGTTTTTAGGTCGAGTTTTTGATCGAATGTGCAACTCGGAAGTTTTTAAGAAACTCAGGCTTTGATTTGATAAAAATTGAGGATTTTGATATTAACGATGGCGTTTTGATGATTCGAGCAAGTTTGAATAAGGGAATAGATCATGTTTGTGCTTTTGGTTGAGGTCTCGGGGGCCTCGGGGTGATTTTGGGTGGTTAAACGGAGAATTTTGAGTTTGGCTTCAGGTTTGGATTTGCTGGTTCTGTTATTTTCGCATCTGCGGAAAAGGGACCGCATAAGCGGTTCCATAGATATGGCTAAGGAGTCGCAGAAGCGGTTCTCTAAGGAGGCTTGGCTTTCCGCAGAAGCGGACAAGGCTTCGCATAAGCGGGTTTCGCAGAAGCGGTCCTGGGGGACTTTAAGGAAAATCGCAGATGCGGTAAGAAGGCCGCAGAAGCGGTCTTGCTTTTGCGAAAATTGGACTGCAGAAGCGGTCCTGGGCGAAATGAGGAAAACCACAGAAACGGAAGAAAATCCGCAAAAGCGAAAGCCGCAGAAGCGATATTTGGACCGCAAAAGCGGAAATAGGCCTGGACAGAAAGGTTAAGTTCTAGAAATGGGACTTCGTTCCCATTTCCCATTTTTGACGATTTGGAGCTCGGTTAAGGCGATTTTTGGTCC
>MU714412.1:6992-24296 GCA_026770625.1 Nicotiana glauca
CTTCGAAGAATGATTGGGCACTCAAGGTGTAATATGTATTTATACTGCAGAATTTGGGATCAGGTATAGTAATTCGTGTGCTATGTGGAGTTGGAGGCTGGGAGTTTTCATGCTCATGCTATGTAGTGGTTGTGGATGGTGTGTATTGGTACCGTTTAGCGGCTATTGGGGTTTGGAGACCCGAGTGGATCTTTCTTTGCTTGGTATACTAGATTGTGGATATGATGTTGGGGTGTAGACTGATTGTCTCAGTGTTGGGTTATTCTAGACTATTGTGCTATGGTTATGTCGGAAAATGCCACAGGTTTCGTGGCGGAGTGCATCGGATTATGCTCTAACGGAGCGGTTTGTATCCCAAAGACCAGCGGACGGCTGGGAAGGATTGCTTATCTTAATTGGGACTTCGTGGCGAAGGTCACTGTAGAGGTTTCTACCATTGATTCAGTTCCGGTATTGAAGGACTTTTTCGGATGCGTTCCTTATGGCCGGGCATGTCGTCGGGCGAGATTGTGGATTTTGGAATTTATTTGGTGGTGGGCACGTATCGTACGGCTCCGGCAGTAGTTATAAAAAGTGGAAGGAGCAGCTTCAGGCTTCTTGGTATTGAGTTCGTTGGCAGGCCGATGTGGCTACGTATTCAGATTGAGATGGCTTGGTTGGCCCCGATATGTATTGTTAAGGGATAGGTTGAATCTATCATTATTAAGCTTGTTAGTGGTCTGGGGAGAGATCTATGAGTTGCTTTTTCTACGCTGTGAGGCGTTATGATTTTCGGATTGTGGGCACATATAGTGCGGTGCTATCGAGATTCATAGTGGAAGTTGAGTTTTGTAGCTTACAATGCTATAAGTAGATACCATTGTGCACTCAGTATGCTTATGACCGATGCTCGGTATTTTGTTATAATGAGCAAATTTGGCTCGATGGGCATCTCCCTCTGTGAGATATGGGTGTGGATCGGGTGGCACGCCGCCACGGGTATGTTATNTAAGCCTGTGATGAGGTGTCATATCACCAGAGTGGTGCTTTAAATTCGAGGTGATCGTTGGAGTCATTAATGAAAGCGAACAGATGTGATTTCAGCTGATTAGAGGGTTTATATTGAGGTTTGGCCCAGAAATCTGTTGTGGTATTAGTCAACAAGGAAGTGGCTTCATGTATGGGTGACCTGAGGAATGGTTACAGTTTATCACATGTTTTATTTATCGTTGGCAGTATATGAAAGTGATGGAATAAGACTTTAGCTAACAAGAGGTTCCTATCGGTAACTGAGTATTTGGGGGCAACTGCTGTTAATAGTGACAATCGTTTCGAGTGTTGGATTGTGTGGTATATTGCGTGATTTCACCTGAGGTTGCAGGCATGGTTTATTACAGCTGGTTCGAGTTTACTCTGAATATTGACGTGAGGTTCTGATTTTGAGTATGATTTCGGAAAGTGCAATGTGGTTCTACGGTTTATGGCCTAGATGGACTGTGAAATTTCAGCGGAGTTGTATTATTGGACCTATGTAAGATAGAGTGACGAGGAATCACCACGGGTATATGCTTGGTAAGGTCATTTAGCTATTGGTTGGCTTCTAGGACAACTCTGGGTACGCTCGAGGACGAGCATTTGTTTAAGTTGGGGAGGATGTGATGACCCGGCCGGTCGTCTCATGTGTTACTGTCCCGTTAATTGCTTCTTAATATTTCATTATCGATATGTGGTGTGTGAGAGTTGATTGGGATTGGTTTTGATAAAAAATGAGGCACTTAGTCTCCTTAAGGAAGGCTGAAGTTGGAAAAGTCAACCGGATGTTGACTTATGAGTTAGAGGGCTCGGATGTGACTTCCGGTGATTCGGTTAGCTTCGGGGGATGATTTGTGATTTAGGAGTGCGATCGGATTTGATTTTGGAAGTCCGGTGTAGAATTAGGCTTGAATTGGCGAAGTTAGAATTTTGGCGAATTCCGGTTGATAGGTGAGATTTTGATCCGAGGGTCGGAATAGAGTTCCAAGAGTTGCAGTAGCTTTGTTGGGTGATTTTGGATATGTGTGCAAATTTTCATGTCATTCGGACATGGTTTGGTCGGGATTTGATCGAAAGTGCATTTTGGAAGTTCATGAAGAACTTAGGCTTTAATTTGGTGAAATTTGATGATTTTGATGTTAACTATAGTGATTTGATGATTCGATCAAGTTTGAATAAGGTAATAGATCATATCTGTGCTTTTAGTTGAGGTCCCGGGGGCCTCGGGGTGATTTTGGGTGGTTAAACGGTGAATTTGGAGTTTGTTGCTTGGAAGAGGTTTGCTGGTTCTGTTGTTTCCGCATATGCGGAAAAAGGGAATGCATAAGCGGTTCCACAGATGCGGCTAGGTGGTCGCAGAAGCGGTCCTTGAAGGACCTGGGTGTTCCGCAGAAGCGGACGTGGGTCCGCATAAGCGGCAACCGCAGAAGCGGTCCCTGGTGAGTTAAGTTAGACCGCAGAAGCAGTCAAATGGGCGCATATGCGGTGACCGCAGGTGCAGTAAATTAACCACAGAAGCGGAAATCGACCTGGGTTTCAGTGAACAGTGTTTCACGAATTTGAAAGAGAAGGAAAATATTTTGGACTTCGGCTTAGGCGATTCTTGGGCGATTTTGGAGAGAATTCGAAGGGGTTTCATCAGGTATGAACTATTGGACTCGGATTATGTTTATATAGTGTAAAATCATGGATTAAACACTAAAATTCAAGGAATTTATGGTTAAAAAGGGAGGTTAGGGCTTGAAACTTAAGAGAGTTTGAATTAATGATTTGAGGGGTCAAATAGACTCTGATTCTTGTGTATTTGATATGTATGAACTCGTGGAGAGATAAGGATCGTATTGATGTAAAATTTTCTGGATTTCGAGAAGTGGGCCCAGGGCTCGGGTTTTGCTAGTTTCGAGATTTTTGCTATATTTTGATTGTTTTCGATTGGGTATTGTTCCCTTGGCTTATTGTAACGTATTCGCTCTGATTTTGGTTAGATTCGACCCGTGTAGAGGTTAATTTGAGGGGCAAAGGCATCGCGAGCGAGGAATTTCACCGGTTCGAGGTGAGTAATGATTGTAAATGATATCTTGAGGGTTTGAAACCCCAAATTTGTACACCGTAGTGCTATATTGAGGTGACTTGCACGCCGGATAGCGAGCGTGGGGTAGAGCAACGTTGGGAATTGCGACTTGGTCCGTCCCAGTTGTTGATTTTTACCGCGTATTTGACTATGACGTGTTGTTTTTCACTATGACTTGGGCTTATTGCCATATTTGGGGCTTATTGCCGACTGTTTGAACTTCTTATGAGCTATCATCACTGTTTTCCTCACTATTTGAAATATTATTTGAACTTAGTCTATTTGAATTACACTGTTTCATGAACTCGGCTATATTTTTTCTCAACCTGGAGTTTTAACTGATATTTGAATTATTGTTTGAGCTGAGCATTTTTGTTTTAATGATGCGCGAGGGGCTTATGACTATTTTGGACTGATTGAGGCAGAGAGCCATGATTGAGGATCTGATGAGTGATGTGAGGAGGCTTTCAGGCCTCGAGTGATTGGTGAGGAGGCTTTCAGGCCTCGAGTGATTGGTGAGGAGGCTTTCAGGCCTCGAGTGTATTATGAGCAGTCTTTCAGGCCTCGCATTGATATTGTTCAGGCTTTCAGGCCTTATTGATAGCGCTTGGGCTGTAGGAGCCTCTCCGGAGTCTGCACACCCACAGTGAGCGCGGGTACCCATATGAGTGAGAGTGAGCCCGAGGGGCTGATGTTGTACTGTGTGACTGATACTGAGCCCGAGGGGCTGATACTGATCTGAGTGATGTGACACTGTGCCCGAGGGGATGATACCATTCTGAACATTTGATATTAAACCCGAGGGGCTATTACTGATTTGAGCTGTGCCCAAGTGGCGAACTTTTATGTGCTCATCTTGCATACTTATTTGCCTTCTTGCCTGTTATACTGCAGTATTTATGCCCGAGGGGCAGATTTTCTATGCCTATCAGCACTAACTGTATGAAATCATTTTTGTAATTATTGAAAAGACCATTTTCAAAAGGCATTTGAACTTAGCCAAGTCATTTCTAAAGATATCACATATTTCACTATCTTTCTTAGAAAGTTGTACCCGGCTTCTATACAGCATGTTGGTTGTTTTACGTGATTTCTTACTGCTCAGTTGTTATTTTCTCTTATTACTCACTGAGTTGGAGTACTCACTTTACTCCCTGCACCCTGCATGCAGTTGCAGGTATTGTTCACCCGGAAGCGGGTTAATAGCTGGTTGAAGGTATTACTACTGTAGTGGGCAAGGTGACCGCCAGCGTTCGCGGCACCGGACTTCATCTTTTGATTCCAGATTTTATTCTGTATATTATTATTGGCCCAGTAGTTATGTTCAGTCTTCTTTAGATGCTCGTGACTTCTGACACCCCGGTCGGGTTGTGTTGGGTTATAATTGATAGTTTTTAATGCTATTAAGTGGTATTTTCTATTCATTATGTTTAATGACTGTTAAATAGATGATTTGGGTTAGTTGGTTGGCCTTGTCTTCACGAGAGGCGCCATCACGACCGGGTTTGGAAATTGGGTTGTGACAAGTTGGTATTAGAGCCTAGGTTAGTAGGTCTCACGAGTCATGAGCAGGTTTAGTAGAGTCTCGCAGATCGGTACGGAGACGTCTATATTTATCCTCGAGAGGCTACAGAACTTTAGGAAAACTTCACTTTCTTGGAATTCTTATCGTGCGTACTTGACTCAGCTTAAGATATAACTCCTGAAAATTCCTTCCACACGTCGGTATGCGCACGTGAGCGCTCAGTATTGTATGTGCCTTGATGGCTTGTGATTCCCCGATCAAGGGGCGAGATGTGATCTCCGTGAGTCTGATGTTGGGCTAGTCTGGACGACTTGATGCCGGATCTTTGCCTATGGCTTGAGCACCGAGGTGCTAATTGTGTGAGCAAATGTTTTGAACTTTTAGTATTGTCCTTATTAGCCGGAATGGCAGTTGGATATCCCTGTGATGAGTATGTTAGTGCTATGAGATGTATCTATGTGACTTGGTAGTGATGAAGAAGTCTGCTGGAAGATGGATGAACTGTTAAGTGCTCGTTTCCTATTGTGATTTGTTGTGTAGCCTCGAGTTATGGGCGCGTGAAGAATATTTTCGTATCTCCTAGTTGGGAAGTGAGGTGCATTGTATGCGGCGGTATGATTTCAGACTCAGGAAGACTGATGACTGTGTAACGTATATGATGGTGGAAGGTGTGCTGAATTACTAAACTGAGGCGAATCAGGTGGGTTATCTCCTGCGGAGTGTTCTTAAGGGATACGATTCTTATGTACATTGTTAGAAGATCTCATGTGTAATTGAAAGGTACGTGTTGTAATTTAAAAATTTGGGTCGCTTTTGAGAGTGGACTTAGCTGATGTGGGGATGAATGCGAGGTTTGTAGAGGATTTCAGTATCCAAGGATTTGTGTTTTCATAAACTAGTAGATGATTTGAGTTTAATCTCACTGTAATATTGTGGCATCATTAGAGTAAAAGTATTATGGGTTATTAAATGTGTCCTGATAGATGGCTTCGAGCCAAGTTGGAGAGGTTTCTATTGATTAGCTGATTGCATGGGTAGGAGCTATGTTGGTTCTGTTTCGAGGTAGGCTGGCGGATCAGTCCTGGTTGTAGAACATGAGCTAAGGATGGCACGAGTGAAGCAAAATTTTGATAAAGGTTTTATGGTGCTTCGTAGATGTGAGGAAATAATAGGATGTGTTGAGTTGTCATTGATAAATAATGCTCAGCGTATAGACAAGGAAGATGTTCGCTTATGTTGGAATGAGATCAAATCCTACGGTGTTAGAGTGCTAATAAGGCACGAGTGGTTCTGTTCGTTAAGATAGGTAATTTTCAATTGGAGTAGGAGTGAATGACTCTCGAGAATGGTTTTATTGTGTTCAAGATTTGGCATGTAATAATTAGGTGTCTTAAGGTTGTGTATGTGGCTAGGGACTGTGTTTTTATTAGAAAAGATCAAGACTTGTGGTATATTATGTTAAGTATGGGATTCTATGTATCAGTATCTGGAAAGTAATGGTAACAAATTTCAGATTCGCAGGAAGTTCTCCGGGGTAAAGTACTCTGGAATGTGGTATTTTTGGGAACGGTTGAGAGAGTATTCAGTGGCTCATGGGTTTGAAATAGTGTGGTCTTGTGTTCGAGCCTCATGTGGCAGGCCTAGATTGAGGCATTATGATGCTACAGCAAGGAAGAATATCAAGTTGATGATGAATAAAAAGAGAAATTTGATAGACGGAATAGCTGGATAATAGGCCGAATTGGTATGGTAAGGGTATCATTAATTCTTTGTATGTGTTCGAGGTGATGAGCTTTTACAGGTCTTGTGCAGCAAAACCTTTGAGTCCTGACAGCTTGCTTAGCTCGATTAGTATAGAAGGATTCAGTCCTGACAGTTTAGCTCGCGAAGATGGAACTGGGAGAGAGAGTTCTTGTTGGGTTTTACCATGGTTTAGAGAAGTATATGTTGCCTACGGGCATGCGAAGCATGGAATGTGTAATGATTCTTCTTCTAGATAGGATTGACGGAAGGTCTTAATTGGAAGGGTTACAGTTCAGTTCTGAAAAGAAGTTCATAAAATTCCTAGGCAACGGGTAGCCTCAGGTAATCAAGGAAATGGTACTGCTAATTGGAAGTGATTTGACGAGAGTATATGTCTCGAAAGAAGGGTAATGTGATTGGAATGTTGATACTTCGGTAGGATTGCATCACTATCTTGCTAGATCGACTGCTGATATCTGAGTGTGTTTGATGGCACAGGAGAATTTTAGAATATCTTCGAAGAATGATTGGGTACTCGAGGTGTAATATGTATTTATACTGCAGAATTTGGGATCATGTATAGTAATTCGTGTGCTATGTGGAGCTGGAGGCTGGGAGTTCTCATGCTCAGGCTATGTAGTGGTTGTGGATGGTGTGTACTGGAATCGCTTAGCGGCTACTGGGGTTTAGAGACCCGAGTGGATCTTTATTTGCTTGGTATATTAGATTGTGGATATGATGTTGGGGTGTAGACTGATTGTCTGTGTTGGGTTATTCTAGACTATTGTGCTATGGGTTATGTCGGAAAATGCCACAGGTTGCATGGCGGAGTGCATCGGATTATGATCTAACGGATCGGTTTGTATCCCAAAGACCAGCAGATGGCTGGGAAGGATTTCTTTTCTTAATTGGGCCTTCGTGGCGGAGGTCAGTGCAGAGGTTTCTACCACTGATTCAGTTCCGGTATTGAAGGACTTTTTCGGATGCGTTCCTTATTGCCGGGCATGTCGTCGGGCGAGATTGTGGATTTCATCATTTATTTGGCGCCGGGCACCGTATCGTACGGCTCTGGCAGGAGTTATAAAAAGTTGAAGGAGCAGCTTCTGGCTTCTTGGTATTGAGTTCGTTGGCAGGCCGATGTGGCTACGTATTCAGATTGAGATGGCTTGGTTGGCCCCGATATGTATTGTTGAGGGATAGGTTGAATCTATCATTATTGAGCTTGTTAGTGGTCTGGGGAGAGATCTATGAGTTGCTTTTTCTGCGCTGTGAGGCGTTATGATTTTCGGACTGTGGGCACATATAGTGCGGTGCTATGAGATTCATAGTGGAAGTTGAGTTTCTTAGCTTACAACGCTATAAGTAGATACCATTATGCACTCAGTATGCTTACGATCGATGCTCGGTATTTTGTTATAATGAGCAAATTTGGCTCGATGGGCATCTCCCTCTGTGAGATATGGGTGTGGATCGGGTGGCACGCCGCCACGGGTATGTTATATGGATCGGGTTTCACGCCTCAATAGTGTGATGTTGAGAATAGTTTTCCATATGTTACTTGGTATGTATTGCTTCCTAGTTTCTGAGGAAAGTCCGTATTGGGTGTTGCTCGGCGAATGGCGCATCGGTTGGGTCCTTTTAGGATTGAATGGTGTATATTACGTGCTTCACCGTGGGTGTGATGGATTGCTTGGTTTCAGACATCAATCTGTGCGTGGCTGTCTATTTTGATCATAGCGACTTCAGGTGCTTCATGTGTAATAGTGTTTGGATAAGATCGTGCATTATAGCGAGGCTACGTGGAGATTAGACCCTCCGGGGTAGGTTCAGGTATTCTATTTCTATGATGTGGGACGGGGTCTCAGCCTTGTGTTGTGATGGTTCTGAGGAGTTTGAGTTGCATCTCTTTTGTTGGAGTCATTTGTCATGATTTGAGTATGTTCAGACCGCCCATCATTGGTGCGTGGATTATGCAAGTTGGGGCTTAAGCCTGTGATGAGGTGTCATATCACCAGAGTGGTGCGTTGAATTCGAGGTGATCGTTGGAGTCATTAATAAATGCGAACAGATGTGATTTCAGCTAATTAGAGGGTTTATATTGAGGTTTGGCCCGGAAATCTGTTGTGGTATTAGTCAATAAGGAAGTGGCTTCATGTATGGGTGATCTGAGGAATGTTACGGTTTATCGCATGTTTTATTTATCGTTGGCAGTATATGAAAGTGATGGAATAAGACTTTAGCTAACAAGAGGTTCCTATCGGTAACTGAGTATTTGGGGGCAACGGTTGTGAATAGTGACTATCGTTTCGAGTGTTGGATTGTGTGGTATATTGCATGATTTCGCCTGAGGTTGCAGGCATGGTTTATTATAGCTGGTTCGAGTTTATTCTGAATATTGACGTGAGGTTCTGATTTTGAGTATGATTTCAGAAAGTGCAATGTGGTTGGTTTATGGCCTAGATGGACTGTGAAATTTCAGCGGAGTTGTATTATCGGACCTATGTAAGATAGGGTGACGAGGGATCAATACGGGTATATGCTTAGTAAGGTCATTTAGCTATTGGTTGGCTTCTAGGACAACTCTGGGTACGCTCGAGGACGAGCGTTTGTTTAAGTAGGGGAGGATGTGACGACCCGGCCCGTCGTCTCATGTGTTACTGTCCCGTTTATTGCTTCTTAATATTTCATTATTGGTATGTGGTGTGTTAGAGGGCTCGGATGTGACTTCTGGCGATTCGGTTAGCTTCGGGGGATGATTTGTGACTTAGGAGTGCGATCGGATTTGATTTTGGAAGTCCGATGTAGAATTAGGCTTGAATTGGCGAAGTTAGAATTTTGGCAAATTCCGGTTGATAGGTGAGATTTTGATCTGAGGGTCGGAATGGAGTTCCGAGAGTTGCAGTAGCTTCGTTGGGTGATTTTGGATATGTGTGTAAATTTTTAGGTCATTCGGACATCGTTTGGTCAGGATTTGATCGAAAGTGCATTTGGGAAGTTCATGAAGAAATTAGGCTTTGATTTGGTGAAATTTGATGATTTTGATGTTAACTATAGTGATTTGATGATTCGAGCAAGTTTGAATAAGGTAATAGATCATATTTGTGCTTTTGGTTGAGGTCCCAGGGGCCTCGGGGTGATTTCAGGTGGTTAAACGGTGAATTTGGAGTTTGTTGCTTGGAAGAGGTTTGCTGGTTCTGTTGTTTCCGCATCTGCGGAAAAAGGGGCCGCATAAGCGGTTCCGCAGATGCGGCTAGGTGGTCACAGAAGCGGTCCTTGAAGGACCTGGGTGTTCCGCAGAAGCGGACGTGGGTCCGTATAAGCGGCGACCGCAGAAGCGGTCCCTGGTGAGTTAAGTTAGACCACAGAAGCGGTCAAGTGGGCGCATATGCAGTGACCGCAGGTGCGGTAAATTAACCGCTAAAGCGGAAATCGACCTGGGTTTAAGTGAACTGTGTTTCACGAATTTGAAAGAGAAGGAAAATATTTTGGACTTCGGCTTAGGCGATTCTTGGGCGATTTTGGAGAGAATTTGAAGGGGTTTCATCAGGTATGAACTACTGGACTCTGATTATGTTTATATAGTGTAAAATCATGGATTAAACACTTAAATTCAAGGAATTAATGCTTAAAAATGGAGGTTAGGGCTTGACACTTAAGAGAGTTTGAATTAATGATTTGAGAGGTCAAATGGACTCTGATTCTTGTGTATTTGATATATATGAACTCGTGGAGAGATAAGGAACGTATTGATGTAAAAAATTTTGAATTTCGAGAAGTGGGCCCGGGGCTCGGGTTTTGCTAGTTTCAGAATTTTTGCTATATTTCGATTGTTTTCGATTGGGTATTGTTCCCTTTGCATATTGTAACGTATTCGCTCTGATTTTGGTTAGATTCGACGCGCATGGAGGCCAATTTGAGGGGCAAAGGCGTCGCGAGCGAGGAATTTCACCGGTTCGAGGTGAGTAATGATTGTAAATGATATCTTGAGTGTTTGAAACCCCGAATTTGCACACCGTAGTGCTATATTGAGGTGACTTGCACGACGGATAGCGAGCATGGGGTAGAGCACCATTGGGGATTGCGACTTGGTCCGTCCCGGTTGTTGATTTTTACCGCATATTTGACTATGACGTGTTGTTTTTCACTATGACTTAGGCTTATTGCCATATTTAGGCCTTATTGCCGACTGTTTGAACTTCTTGTGAGCTATCATCACTATTTTCCTCACTATTTGAAATATTATTTGAACTCAGTCCATTTGAATTACACTGTTTCATGAACTCAGCTATATTTTTACTCAACCTGGAGTTTTAACTGATATTTGAATTGTTATTTGAGCTGAGATTTTTGTTTTAATGATGCCCGAGGGGCTTATGACTATTTTGCACTGATTGAGACTGAGGGCCATGATTGAGGATCTGATGAGTGATGTGAGGAGGCTTTCAGGCCTTGAGTGATTGGTGAGGAGGCTTTCAAGCCTCGAGTGATTGGTGAGGAGGCTTTCAGGCCTCGAGTGTATTATGAGCAGGCTTTCAGGCCTCGCATTGATATTGTTCAGGCTTTCAGGCCTTATTGATAGCGCTTGGGCTATAAGAGCCCCTCCGGAGTCTGCACACCCACAGTGAGTGTGGGTACCAATATGAGTGAGAGTGAGCCCGAGGGGTTGATGTTGTACTGTGTGACTGATACTGAGCCCGAGGGGCTGATACTGATCTGAGTGATGTGACACTGTGCCCGAGGGGCGAACTTTTATGTGCTCATCTTGCATACTTATTTGCCTTCTTGCCTGTTATATTGCAGTATTTATGCCCGAGGGGCAGATTTTCTGTGCCTATCAGCACTAACTGTATGAAATCATTTTTGTAATTATTGAAAAGACCATTTTCAAAAGGCATTTGAACTTAGCCAAGTCATTTTTAAAGATATCACATATTTCACTATCTTTCTTAGAAAGTTGTACCCGGCTTCTATACAGCATGTTGGTTGCTTTACGTGATTTCTTACTGCTCAGTTATTATTTGCTCTTATTACTCACTGAGTTGGAGTACTCATTTTACTCCCTGCACCCCGCATGCAGTTGCAGGTATTGTTCACCCGGAAGCGGGTTAATAGCTGATTGAAGGTATTACTACTGTAGTGGGCAAGGTGACCGCCAGCGTTCGTGGCACCGGACTTCATCTTTTGATTCCAGATTTATTCTGTATATTATTATTGGCCAGTAGTTGTGTTCAGTCTTCTTTAGATACTCGTGACTTGTGACACCATGGTCGGGTTGTGTTGGGTTGCAATTGATAGTTTTTAATGCCATTAAGTGGTATTTTCTATTCATTATGTTTAATTACTGTTAAATAGATGATTTGGGTTAGTTGGCTGGCCTTGTCTTCACGAGAGGCGTCATCACGACCAGGTTTGGAAATTGGGTCGTGACAAAGTCATGTAAACTTTTCAACAATTTATCTACAATAAATCTATAAATACTTCAAAAAACAGACAAACTACAATATTTATATAAGATTTCTACAATAAAACTACAATATATGTTGCATCTATTGTTCTAGCTGTTAGTATTATTCCCCTGTATGCTGACTTTAAGAAGGTCCCATCAACTATTACAACTGGTCTACAATATTCCCAACCACTGATTGACGTACAAATCGCAACAAATACATACAAGAAGCAGTCATCTTCCGTCTTCTTCAATTTAACTATAGACCCCAGATAAGTCTTCTCCAGAATATACAAATAACTAGGCAATTTGTTGTAGGAGTCAGCAGAAAGAACTCTCAAAAACTCCAAAGCCTTTTCCTTTACTCTTCGAGCTTGCATGTATGTTAAGTTCACGCCGTGTTCAGACAACATATCAGTTTGTATGTCTTTTGGTGTGTAAATTATCTTAGGATTAACATATTTTGGAATAATTATGCTACCAACTACCATGGCAGTAGATTTGCATTGTATGAATGTATTGTCTATCAAAGAGCATGTGTGCAAGCTGTTGAATGTTCTAACCTTGAACATTGCAGAATCATTTATGCTAGTTGCCTTGAAGTGCCATGTACAATTTTCACCAACACATACCAATCAATAGCTACAAAATAAAAACAATTTAAACACTGGTATAAAAAATGTAGATCACTTAAAAAAAATAGTTTTAGCATAAAAGATCATATACAACAATTTATATACAAAACAACTACAAACTATCCACAATGTTGTTAAACAATATCACCAAAAAAACTGATGAAGTAAAAATTTACAAAGTGCAATGTTCACACCTTCTAGCACTAGATCTTTTAACCCTGAATTGGAACATGTGCGTGACAGAATAGTGCTTCATTGCAGTTGCAATTGTTTGCTTGTCTTGGTATACTTGTCCTACTTCAATAATACTTGGTGTACTAACTATTATTATTATACTTTCATATTCCTCTATAACGGGAGATGTTGGCATATGAAGTAACTTTAGTGTTCCAGACGAACCTGCATGAAAATAAAGTTAAATTTTGTTATGAACAGTTTGTAAAAATTTTGTAGATAATTTGTAGAAATATTAAAATTCTGTTTCATATTAATTTTTCAAATGATTTGTAATTTTATTGTAGAATAAATATAAAAAATTTGAAGATATGGTGAAAATCAATACTGATATATATATTTACTCTGACATGTAGTTTATTTGTAGATCAAATGTAGATAAAGTGTAGGACATTGATATACAACCAGAATTTGATAGAAAATATAAAAGCACAAACCTGCAACTGTGTTCTCATTGGTGATACTCAATTCCATATTAAAATCGCGAACAGTTATATATAGTGTATATGATCCTAAGTTTTTGTTTTTCTTTTTCTTCTCCATGTATACACGAACACACATATCGTTCCTAATTTCCATTGGAGGACAATGCTCGTTGACAATGTATTTGATTTCTATAATTTTTCGGATGTATCGATCGTTAGTTGTTGTGCTATTGTAGAAATCAATAGACTATAACTCGCATCTTCATCAGCTACAATGCCATCGACCTCAAATTCTCTAGATCTCTCATAGCTATCCCAAGTCCCATTCAGTTATAGCATGATTGATATTTTGGACATAATTGCGTTTGTTGCAGCATAATTGTAGAAGATTTAGTCGATTTTGATTTGTGAAATCAAAAAAAAAATTGAAACACAATGTATCACAAAAATAGAGTCGCTAAATTTTGGACATAATTATATTTATTGAAGCATAATTGTAGAAGTTTTAGTCAATTTTGATTTGTGAAATCAGAAAAAATGTTGAAACACAGTGTGTCGCAAAAACAGAGTCGCTAAATAAGGAAGCCTACAGCTACATTGATTCCTTATTTAATAAATTATCTATATTTTGTAGAAAAACTATTAGCATGACGGGTAATATGCAAACTATGAACATATTTGGTAATATAATTTCCTATATGGTACGGAAACGAAAATTTCCCACCTCAAATTCCCTATTTCAAAGTGAATTTGAAATAATGGAAGAAATCGAGAACCAAATAATAATTTGCAAATATTATTTCATCCGGAATAATATAAATGTCCAAACGGTAGTTTAAACCACAAGCAAATTCAATAAAAGCAATGTCGTAAATAATTAAACTGATGCAAATTGCAATCGTATCCGCTTAATTAGGTCCCTAATCATGATTTCAAATATAAGTGAATGTCTTCGTTAGTCCTGTTAATATTTGATATATAAGATTTTTATAGTTACCTTAACAAGAGAAAAATGTAATAACATACTGTGATAAAGGGAAGGTAATAGTAATACTCCATTAATACAAATTATATTAATTAACCAAAGTAATCCTAAATACGATCGAAGTGATATTTTTGAAAATACAATTACTTCCGGGACAATAAACTCTTCTGGTCCGGGCGCGGGAACTTAATGTATTGGACTGCCTTTTTTTAGTTACTTCCGGGACACTCTTTTAAACTTACAAGAATCAAATGTTACTTCTAGATTTCGAATAGAGCAATAATATAGTAGTAAAATCAAATATAGACATTCAAAAGCAAGGAGCATCAATGACAAGAGTGGGTTGCTCTAGTGGTGTGCACCTTCCACTTCCAACTAAGAGGTTGTGAGTTCGAGTCACCCCAAGAGCAAGGTAGGAAAAAACCGCAAGTGACATAAACCGATACAGTGTGCAAATCCTCCAAAATTTGAATCATTCATCTAGAGATGCGCTATGGATTCTCCAAAAAAAGGGAATGTTCTGGTAAAATCCAAATTGACGACCAAACAGATGCGGGCTATATGGCTCGATAATGAATGAGTTATTATACCTCAAAGGGAGGTAATTAAAACGTAAGCTCCTGAAGTAATTTGACTCCAACTCTTGAGGGGCTTCGTTATCCACATAATAATAAGGATGAGAATTAGTTAACATTGTTGGTGTCCAAACTATATCCTCTCCATTGTGTATGTGCTTTCTTGCATCCTTCTTGTCAAAGTACCTCGCGGCACCCTCTCCCGAGCATGCCACCATCAAAGGGATAATTGGACCCTTAGAAAGTGGATAATGGATTTTGAGGTAATGTGCAAGCCAACCGTAAACATAATGGATTGGGAAAACAAACTTTGACCTGATCAAGTTGGGAAGAACACAAAATCTTATTCAAACGATGATAAATACTCGTCAAAACTGGGACCGCAAGGCTAATCTTTCGCCCCGCTTTCCATCATGCTTGCCATTTTAAAAGTCTCGGATAGGGAAATACAAAAGCACATAGCCAACATGATAAGATGTCACGACCCGGATTTCCCACCATCGGAATCGTGATGGCGCCTACTCGTGGTAGCTAGGCAAGCATACTCAATTATCTTTCCATCACTACACAATTATTTTAACAATTCATAGCATCAATATAGAACATGAAATTAAATAAGAACAATAGCGGAAGTCTGATTTATAAATACGAATCAAAATGCGGAACAGTCATTAATAGCCTCTACCCAAGATTTGGTGTCACAGTACTCACGAACTACTAAGAATATACTAAGTACAATGGTCTGAAAGAAATATATAAGTTGTCTGTCTCGAAAACAATGAGGCAACAGTCTAAAACAGAACATAAAGAAGAGACGTCGAGCCTGCGGACGCCTACAAGGCTACCTCGGTCTCGTGAAAATGAAAGACTGCTCCCGCACTAATGCTGTTGCTGCTCCTCAAAACCTGGACCTGTGCAAAAATGCACAGAAGTATAGCATCGACACAACCAACCCCATGTGCTGGTAAGTGTCTAGCCTAACCCCAGCGAAGTAGTGACGAGGCTAGACTGGACACCACATAAACCTGTACAGTTATAAATATACAGCAGAAATCGAATACAAGGCAATTAACAACATGGGAGGGAGGAAACATGCTATGGGGAGATACAGTATTAACAGTAATCCCGAGTAACAAACTAAAGCATCTTAGATTCACAATGAACAAGGAATCAATATTCAATACAAACACATGGTATCAATAATTGTTGCGGAGTGCAACCCGCTCCACAAATACCACTGTTGCGGCGTGCAACCCGACCCATATCATTGTTCATGTATCATTGTTGTGGCGCGCAACCCGACCCTCATATATCATTATTGCGGCGTGCAACCCGATCCTCAATATTATTGTTGTGGTGCGCAACCCGATCCTCAATGTCATTTAACAGTCTGACTTCCCAAACAACAGTCACAATTAAGGGACATAAAAATAAGCAAATATCTGACAAAATCCCGGCAAGGGAAAGAATCCAACAAGTCCAACCAAACGTCCCGGCAAGGGAATAATCAACAACGCTTTCTTCTTCTTACTTTTCTTATCTTATAACCCACTCTACTATTTTGAGTCAACGCTCCAAAGAATCAAGTAATCATATCACCGTTCACATGTTATTCACAACATATAGGAATCCTCTAATAATCACGGAGTTCACAACCAAGTCATGATAATCACATTATAAGGACTCACGGTCATGCTAGACACCAATGTATAGATACTCGTCACCATGCCTATACATCGTACTCGATCACATAGCAATTAGCAACAAGACTCAACTCCTATTCCCTCAAGCTAGGGTTAAACCAAACACTTACCTCAAAGCCTTGAAATCCACTTAATCCTCAACTATAGCTTTACCTCGCGGTTCCACCTCCAATTCGCTCGAATCTAATCACAAATTGTTCAATTACTTTAATAAACACTATATGAATCAATTTGAATGCATAAGAATGAATTTTCCAATTTTTTCCCAAAAAATTCCAAAATTTCCCCCGGGCCCACGTGGTCAAAACCCGAGGTTCGGACCAAAACCCGGTTACCCATTCCCCCACGAACTCAAATATGTAATTTGTTTTGAAATCGGACCTCAAATCGAGGTCCAACTCCCTAATTTATAGAAAACCTAGGTTCTACCCAAAAACCCCAATTTCACCCATGAAAATCCTTGATTTCAAGTGGAAAACATGTTTAATGATGTTAAAGATTGAAAGAATCGAGTAGAAATCAACTTACAAGTGATTTGGAAGAAAGTTTGCTCTTGAAAAATCGTCTATGGTGTTTGGGTTTTGAAAGAATGGTGAAAACTGATGAAAATTCGACTAAGTATAAAATTTGCTGGGCCTCGGATATGGGAAATGCGAACATTGGTTCGCATCTGCGAACAATGCAGGCCTGGGAATTGCGACATTTTGGTTCGCATTTGCGAACACTGGGCCTAAGTGCGGACTTCGCATTTGCGAAGTACTGATCGCAATTGCGATCCGGCCCTCTCGCATTTGCGAGCCAGGGCGTCGCATTTGCGACTACTGCCCATTTTTCCCACTCTTCGCTTTTGCGAACAATTGATCGTATTTGCGATCTGGCCCAGCCTTCCCCCTTCTTCGCATTTGCGATGGGGAATTCGCAATTGCGACTCTCGCATTTGCGAGAATATTT